>VYXB01005253.1:74493-88660 GCA_013397135.1 Pachyramphus minor | reverse complement strand
GTGGTTTCCATGACAGCCTGCATTGTGTGCATTCCTGGATCAGAATCCAGGTGTTATCAGGGTGAGCCATGCTGCCACAACTTGTCGACAGGTTCACAAAGCTCCCAGCCATCATTTCACGGGGCATGGGAACAAAACTGAATCCACACCAGGGCAGTTTGGAGAGTGGAACACCTTTCTCACTTAGTGAAGGAACAAAAGAAGGGTCTGTTTGTAAGGTTGGACGGGGCTTGGAGCAACCTGGGACAGCAGAAAGTGTCCTTGCCCATGGCAGGGGGTGGGACTGAGTGGGTTTGAAGGTCCCTTCCAACCCAAACCATTCCATGATTCTATGGTTGCTTGATTGCTCCTGAGACCAGGCAAGTGGTTAAACTCTAACACCCATAAAAAAGCCATCTTCTTATTATACTAAAAATAAAATGAAATAAAACCTCCAATAGCATACTGGAAAACATCAGGAAAAATGTTCAGATGATTCAATAGGCTAATTTTTTTTTCATTTTGATATTCAAAGATAGAGAAAAGGCTCTTGGTCATCCAGCTGAAAGAGTCAGCTCTTCCAGTGAGCTAAATATCAATAGGAATTCCAGGTAAAATGAAAGTACATCATAAAAACCCTTAATTTATCTACTAAAATAAGTCTTACACAAAAAACCCTATTGGATTTTACACTTTAAAATTTCTCTTGCATGAAGAGTTGGACTGGATGATCCTCGTGGGTCCCTTCAAACCCAGAAGATTCTGTGATATCTGTGGTATCATTCTATGATATTTTGGTTGGCTTTGTTTCTCTTAAGCTGAGGAAAATGACTCCTGAATACGAAGAGTTTCAGTGACTGCTCCTCCACCTCTGCCCTTGTCAGGCTGCTTTATTTGGCCAGGTTCAGATGTCTCTGGATGAACTCAAACTCCCCCTTTCTGGCAAAAGGTTTTCATTGCTTACATTTAATAAAGGACTGCCAAAATAATGAGAAAGGGGGTTGCAGCAGTTAGAACCTCTATCTGGGGGAAAAGAAATGAAATAAAAAAATAAAAGCAGAAGAAAGCAAAGTGCTGGGAGCTTCACAAGAGTATTTGTGCTGTGCTGCACCAGCAAATCCTCCAGCCCTGTGACCAGTGACTCAGGTCCTCTCCTACCTGCCTTTTGCTGAGCATCTTCCAGATTATGGAGAATCCTAAAGGCTTTGAAGTCACCTGAACAACAGAACCACCTAAATCCTGCTGTGATGTTGGCATCAGGAACATTAGAGCTTGGTTTGCTCCAGTCCCAGTTTCACTCTTGAAAATGAGTGTCATAATTTATAATATTTTTTTTTGTTATTCTTACTATTCTTTACTTTCAATCAGGCAGCAATTGATTCTGAGGGTAAGAAATGCACTAATGACTCTGCAATGCTCAGGTGGTATGAGAAAAGTATTTTTAGATACACTGAAACAGGTCTTTTTTTCCTTGCTGCTTTAGTATTTGGCAGAGAGGATGCCCAGCCAAGGAGCAGCTCTGGCCAGCTGTGCCAGCTGTCACACAGCTTCACAAAACTCCTCAAAAGAGCAGCAGAAATGATATTAAATAGTTGCTCCAATGTAACATCACTACTAACTTGGATTGTGTTTCCAATTCACTCAATTTAATTTGCTTTCTAATCCAGTTTTGTGCTCTGAAAAACATTTAAGCACATTAATTAATGCTCTAAAGGAGCAAGTGCTCAAGCATCCTGTGGATTTGCTGAGTTCCCACTGTGAAAATTGGTCTGTGCTTTTACTGCAAAAGGTAAAAGTTGCAGAACCATGAGGATGAATCTCCTTTTCCATGGACTCCTCATATTTTATAGCATTGTTTTGTCACATGCTGTCGATGGGTGTCTCTACTCCTGCAGAACAATGAGGACAAAACTATAGACACATTACTTACATCTTATTTATAGGAAAAAAGCTTTATTCAAATAATTGAAAATGAAACACAATTTACCCCAGGGTATAATATACTTACGGATCTTTGCTATTCCTCTTAATAACCTGAAATGAAATATCCTCGCTTATCATCAATCCTTTTCCTTTTTTCCTTTGGTGACAGAAGCACAGCAATGAAAATGAACTAACATTTCAGTATTTATGGTATTTCTGGTTTGGTTTACGGTAGGATTTTTTTGTTTGCTTTGTTTTTTTCTCAGTAAAGCAATCCTCACAGGTTTATTCTTTTCAAGGAGTTCTTGCAGGCCTGAATTAGGGAAAAAGGGCTGAGTTAAGAGTGAACACCAACAAGATGTTATGTTAATTGGCAACTCTCTAACAAATCCAGTGTATTACAAATATAGAATCAGATGATGTTGCCCAAGTGGGCTCTTCTCTGGATCGAATTTTTACCTTTTATTAAGGTAATATAAGGGGGGATCCATGGGCTGGGAGGGCTTTTCCAACCTCAGGGATTCTGGGATCTATCTGCTTTGGGGTTTTTTACCAGGGACAGCACCCAGGGAAGGGCTGGAGCTGTGTCAGGGCAGGGGCAGGTGGGATCTCAGGGAAAGGTTCTTCCCCCAGAGGGTGGTTGGCACTGCCCAGGCTCCCCAGGGCAGTGGGCACAGCCCCAAGGCTGCCAGAGCTCCAGGAGGGTTTGGCTGATCCTCTGGGGCACAGGGGGTGACTCTTGGGGCTGGGCCTGTGCAGGGCTGAGGGGTGCACTGGATGGTCCTTGGGGGTCCCTTCCAGCTCAGCATGTCCTGAGATTCTGTGGTTCTGTGAGCCATTGTTGCCCACCTGTGTACCAATATAAACTGTTGTCATGTGCCATCATCAACACCATTTTTCCAGCAGTATTTGAGATATATATATATGTGAATTTTACTTTAACTTTCTCTTTACCCTCCTTGTTGGGAAGTTTTCTTGCAGCAGACTTAACACAAAAGATCATTTCACCTTTTCCCCCTCTAAATTATTCTGCTAATCATTCTGCTTTCATTGGGACAGAACTAACAGAGGGGCTGGAAAGTGATGGGGATTTGCTTAGACTGTAGTTTATTGTAATTTTCCTTCACAAAATTGTCCTTATTTTTTACTTAAGCCCAGATACTAAAAAAAAAGGAGCATTAACATAAAACATTCCTAACATAAAACAGCGTATTCCTCTGCATGGAGAAGACATTTTTATTTTTAATTCTAATACAGCAACTCCATCTCTCAGAGTGTGCAGGAACAGATTATATTAATGGTATTTTCAGCTCAGACTGAGCTGGTTTGGTCTATTACTGTTCAGTGTCAGTGCCTTATCCAGCAGCAGAGGATGAACTTTCCCTGCCACTAATGCTCCATTTCTGTCTCTTTGTGTCGTTATTTCAGCAAGAGAATGTGCTAAAGGAGCCCCTGAAAACAGATGTACAACAGCAGATGAAAAAGGGCTGCATGGAGCTGGATTTCTGTGGGCAGCTGGTTTTATACCTTTTAAATGGCTCTTTGTGTTTGCCAGAACAGCACAATAGTCAATTCACTCCTCAATAACAAGCTGCTGCTCTGGGTAAATAGAAAGGTGTTACATCTATTTCTCTCTATATAACAGAGGCTTTCTAGTTCATCCATTAGTTTCACACTAATTTAGATTAAAATCTACAGAAATGAAGGAAAAAAACATCCAAACTGAGTTGTGTACAAGTACCAAAAATAGAGAAACTGAAGAGACAATTTCTACTTGTAGAACATAGAACAGTTTGCAGTTGTTTGGTTGTTTGTTGTTCTGGTTTTTTTTTTCTAATTGAATTACTTTCTATACTTATCCCAGAGCATTCTTTCAGGGTCACTTTTCCTTGATGATGCTTTAATATTATACACTTACAATAATCACAGAATCATAGAATAAGGGACCTTAGAGATCATCTGATTCCAATGCCCCTGCTTGATTCCTGAACCTTTACTCATATCAAGTAGCATTTCATGCCTTATGCTGCTCCATCAAGCACAAGATCACAGGGAAAGACATAATTTAACACTCCTAGGAAAATTAGAATTTGACCCTGAATAGAGTGCTACTCACTGTGATGGAACTGGGCAAGGTTTGAACAACTCCAAGCACAGAGAAATTAATGTTTTCCCCTTGACCTGAAAATGGCCCTGTGAAAATGTTGTGAGCTTGCACTGCTGGGAGTTCACTGCTGTAATCAGGGGCTTGAGTATCTCCTACAGAAATACAGAATCCCAGAATCATTTGGAAAAGGCCTCCAAGGTCATCAAGTCCAACCTTTGACTGAGTCCCACCATGGCCACTAAATAGGGCTTGCAGAGTGCTTGGGTTTTGAGCACCTGCAGGGATGGGGACTCCACCCCTTCCCTGGGCACCCCTTTCCACTGCTTAACTACTCTTTTAGGGAAGAAAGTTTTCCAAACATGAAAAATTGGGCCTGAACTCCCTCTGGCACAACTACTATGAAACCCCATTTTGTAAAATGAAGGAATGAAGCTCTGTGTTTATTTCCAATAACTTTTCACATTACATGATCACAAGTAAAATGAAGATTGTTGTTTATTTTGGGGGTTCATCCTTGATGTAGCCCTGGGATGAGGTGAGACCATATAATGCNGCCTCCTTTTCTCCATGCTAAAAAATGGTGATAAGAAGTTGCATCCCAGTGAAAGAAAATCAACCAGAGGAAGGACTCTGGGAGGCAGAAGGGTAACAAGATATAGTTCAGAGGGGCACAGCCCTGATAGTCTCCACTCCAGCAACTCTTCTGAAGTGCCCCCTTATACTGCTGGACAGCAACTTGCTTTTCACATCTGTCTGAGAAGCCTCAGTTTGTCTGTCCTGACACTAAGCTGGGATTAAATTTTTAATTCTACCACAACACTGGCTGGAGTGTCACAAAATGCACAGAAAATACGAACTGTGCAACAGAGGAATGTTTGCATTTTTCTGCTCATACTTTTAGTTTATTTTTTAAAAGTTTAAATAATATCTTGGTGGATTTCTTGATTCCCTGAGATTTTAGATACATTTGTAGGGAAGGTGTTGGATTGGAGCCTGGACCATTTTCCATGTAGTAACAGGTATTTTGTTTGCACAATTTATCAGCAGATGAGGATTTGCATACCGTGGTGTCTCTCTCCTTCTTCCTCAGGATATATGGAAGCTGGGATGGAAAAGCCACTGCACAATCTCCAGGTCTGGCCAGGAACCAGGACCAGAAAAGCACTCCTAGTTTGTCACCTTCCTTGAAAACGTCCCTGAGCTCAGTGGGAAGGAGCATGAGAGGGTTGGACTGGCCTGAGAGTTGGCACAGGAGGGATTAGTTTTGCTGCCAGCCCATGGGACACAGTGTGGGAAACACACAGTGCCATGGAAGGGCTGGAATTCCTGCCAAAGGATTCCACAGTTGCACGAGGGCTCAGGAAGAAGCTGAGCCAAGTAACAAATGAAACGTCATCACAGCAGAGAATGGTTTGGGTTGGAAGGGACCTTAAAGGTCATCTAGTTCCAACCCCTCTGGGAAATATCCATTTTGGATAAAACACACCGAGCTCAGGAGATTTCCAAGCCCTAAATTCATGCCAGGTTGAGGATTGGTCCAGGGTATATAACTCAACCTGGTATCGTGTCCACTGAACCATTCCTTACAGAGTTTATCTCAGCTCTTGGTGCCTATTTCTGTGTCAGGAGCAAGTGGTTTCCATGGCAAGGGTGAGAAAGGAGTAAAACATCAGCCCCAAGGTCACCTCTCGTGGTTTCCTGTGGTGTGAGTTACAAAACAAAGTGAAAAGTCCTTTTTTTCCAAGCTTTTTGAGAACTTTTAGGATTAATATACTACCTGAATGAGACTAATGCATTTTTAAACAACATTCAATAGAATTGGCTTTGGGTTAGAAATACAAATATGTTTTGTGTAATTAAAATTTGTCCAGATACCTTTAATTGCTTTCTTTGATCTAAATAAATAAGTGTTTGTTTAAATCATGTGGAAACTATTAATTTTGCATTTTGGGTAATTAAAACTTGCTTATGCATCTATGCTGATCTGACACATATTGGACAAAGGTAAAAACCTGTTTAATATACCAAAACGTGTGAGATTCTTTTTATTTTTTTGCTTAACCTAGATTTTAATGAGGAGCTTGTCACTAATACAAATTAAATAGAATATTCACCCATTCTACTAGAGAGGGAAAGAATAAACCAGTAGACATGGGCATATTTTCTCTAATAAGAGACTTTTTCAAGACTTTCAGTAAAACTTAGGGGATGCATTACTTTTTATCCAGTAATAATAAAACTTATAATAAAAATTACAGTGTAATCTTTGATTTTCATGAACCTGAAAAGCTCAGTTTTGCTTAATGTCCTCATAATTTCTTTTAATCTAGAAATTGCAGGCACAAACAATGGCAAAAAAAATAAGCTATAATTTAATGTATCTTTTATGTTAACCCTCCACCAGAACTACTGGAATCAATATTCCAAAGAAGGGAAATTGGTAACAGGTATTGATGCTGTTTGTTCTTTAAAATAGAGAGGAAGAAATATGTGGCAAAGACCTTTCTGTGACATTGCATCACTTTCACATCTGAATTTTTCTGCTTAACTTAACATTTTATTTGAAGATAAAGTGTAAAAGTGATGAAGACAATCCAAGTGAAATAGCACTTAAGGTTGTTACATAAATTTTATTGCTGGAAGGAGAAAGACCCTCAGATTTGTAAATAATTGCAGCTCCTTTGACAGTCCCTGATTGTTCCTGAATAGTTTATAGGGATTAAGAAGTGATTTGTCTTGCTTCCACTGGAAGTGCTTTGCAGCCATGAATAGGTTTTATCACTTTTTTGTGATAGGTTTGGGCAGTTTCATGAATTTACTCTCTTTCTTTTGCTTTGTTCACTGTTTTTAACTTTACTGACTTGAAAAGAAAGTAGATAAATAATAAAATCATGGAATGATTTGGATTAGAAGGCATCTTAAAGTTCATCTCATTCCCCCTGCCATGGGCAGGGACACCTTCCACAAGCCCAGGCTGCTCCTGGCCTTGGACACTCCCTGGACAAAGAAATATTCCTGGTAGATATGTTTGCAGAATTTTGCCAGATTAGCATTTAAACATTGGTCACCAAAACCTCCTCAAACCTAATTAACCCTTAACATCACTGTTATAAAAACACATCCTTGATTTTCTGACTTGAGCCAGGACTTTCACTATAAATTTTTCCTTCCCTCTCACATCACCTGAGAACTCTCTGTGCACAGGAGTATCTTTTGGCAGTTCCATGTTCCCTTTCTGCAGGGGGTAAAACATATCCCAGTCCTGTGCTGATCCCACTAATCAACTCCCTTCCATGTATGGTGAAAGGAAATAAGGACCAGATTCCACATAGCTGGAATTTCAGTGGGATATAAATATAGGATTATTCCTTAATTACCTAAGGGGGCATTGATTAATTACTGAAAGAACTGCTGCCATCATTACACACAGAGTGAGTGCAGGGGCATCACCCTTTTTTCCTGCTGCCCCAAACTCACCTGAGAAGGAATAACCAGCAGGAGGATAAAGGAGTGGGTTTCCAGAGTGATACAATCATGATGTGGGAAGTTTTTCCTACCAGGTACAGATGATTAGAGGGTTTCTGTTCTGTATTTGAGGTAGGAGTAATTCTAAGTGCAGAGATCCCAGCAATCTAAACCAGCAAACACTCACAAGAAATAGTCTGAAATAAGCTGGAGCTGAATGTACAATTGATTCTCACAGGTGAACACTTTGCAGTAATACTGATGTGTATAAATCATGCAATATTCTGCTTTCTGTAATCTCTACAGCACAATAACTGCACTCCAATTACCACATTCACCTTGCTCTGCTTGTTCAGGTAAATAATGTCTTCCTCCCAGCTGGAAAACAGTGGGGTTAAAATAACTTAGAAAACCTTTCTATTATTGTAAATTAAAATTAATTCTCTGTTGGAACTAAATATTTTAATGACTATTTATACATTTTTCACTTTCAGTTTCCTCTATTGATATTCCAACCCTCGAGAAGGGAAGACTTTACTCATCTTTATGATTTATTGCTATACATCAGTTCCTTGGACCAGCCATTCACCACATTAATTGTGATGACTAAATGTAAATTTTTCAAAAAACCACTATAACAACAGGGATTTCTGAGAACTCCAGAGCTGTCCAAGTGCAAGGCTTTTAAAGGATTTTGCACTAAATAATAATAAATAAACTTTTTATCCCCATAAATTCAGATTTGGCCCCAGTCTCTCTGCTGCCAACAAGAAGTGCCAGACTCGTCTGCACATTGTTTTTATAGTAACAAAATGTGTGAAAAATGGCTCAGCAACACATCCTAAAGAGAAGCAACTTAAATTATCTCAAAGAGAAATGAGATATTGTGCAGTAATGCAGGTTGGATAATCCAGAGAACTTCATGCAATTTGTTGGTGAGAAGATCCTGGAGTGATGGATGTGCTGTAATTGCTGGGATGAATCGAAAGATGTTTTGCAGGTGTACCCACTCCTTAACTGATGTCATTCCTGAATTTCACATGGAAGTTTCATTGATTTAATGGTTTGTGGAGCAGCAGCTCTCCCTTGAAAGAACATCTGTTGTCAAAGTGCTCGTATTTTTACACTCACTTTGATGCTCATTTCATTGTCATTCTCTCCACTTACCAGATTTGAGGGAATTGCTCTAATGGAAGCATTGGACACTCACAGATGCTTTCATCAAAATATTTAAAACATTCCCATGCTTTTAGCTTGCAAGGGTTATTATGAGGCAATTTATAGCTTTTTAGGAGAACAGGCTTGGTGCTCCACCTAACAAAATGTTGCACATTCAGGGGTTTTCCCACATCAAATGCGACTTTGAAAACTACTTTGATCACAGAATCCCAGAATGGTTTGGGTTGGAAATGACCTTAAAGAACATCCAGGTCCAACCCCCTGCCATGGGCAGGGACACCTTCCACTAGCCCAGGTTGCTCCAAGCCCTGTCCAACCTGGCCTTGGACATTTAACAGTGCCCATGTTGGTCTGTCCTCTCCTCCTGACCCTGAGCTGTGCTCCAAGGCACAGATCCATGCTTTTCCCTGTCCTCCTGCTCTGCCCTTCCCCACAGACCTCTTCCTATCCAGTGCAGTGCTCCCACCACACTTGGGCTTTCCCAAGGAGCTTTTAGCCCTAGAACTGCACCCAGACCTCCAGCTGCTCCTCTTTGCTCCTCATGCTGCGAGTGCAGGCCCTTCAGAGGAGCAGTGAGTCGCTCATCTCCCAGTTCAGAGTTTAAAGGTCTCCTTTCCAGATGGGCCAAGCTTTTGGCAAGGATTTCTCTGTCCCACTGTGTCAGGTGGATCCTGTCTCTCCCATACACTTGTCAGTGTTCAAAGATTGCTGCATGGTTGTAGAAAGCAGAACAGTTTCCACCAGACCTGACCTCCAGAGCTGCCCAGTGACCCCCAAGCACACCCCTCTTGCTCTCAGGACCAGGGCCACACTCCTGTGGTCTTGACCATCACCTGATACTCAGATCAAGAAAATTTCAGTCCAGTTGAAAATAAAAACCTCTATTTAATATTTTTGAGACCTCATCACCCGCTCATTTTTGTGTTTTCCCCCAAGTGCTTTGTGATTTATGTTTTCATGTGGCAGATGGAGCTGGTTTTGAAGTTCCTTTCTGTGAAAGGTCAAAGAGTTCTTCAAAGGGTGGTTTAACTGGCATCCCCCAGCTGAGGGATAGATCTGTGCCAGTCAAAACCTTGAAAGTACTGAACTTTTAACTAAGACATGTTCTCATATTTCACTGAATGAGCAGATGGATGTGAATCAGAAGAAAATATATGCACGCTGAAAGACTAAATAGATTTCCTGAGGGAATATCAGGGGTATGTTAACAAACTTCAGGGTGTACTGGAAAGACTTGCCAAGCTAAATAAATCTGAGGTTTTTTTGAAAACAAAGGGTGAAAAATTATGGTATGTCTTCCTTCAGAGAGAGAGAAAAAAAAAGACAAAGAAATTAAGAACACGATAAATTTCAAGCACTATAACTTTAATTTTTACTCCAGAATTTTCTAAAGCCCTTAAGAGCCTTATTTTTTGGTTGGGTCTTTTTGCTTGGGTTCAGCACAGTAACACCATGGCAGAGTTCACATGGGTATGTGCCACATTCCCACAAACTTCCAGCAGTGTACTTTGCTTATATGGAGTTAGCACATGGCTGCTATCAGATTTAATGCTTATCTAATGCTATCTAATCAGTTTTTAAAGCTGATCTAATGCTTAGTTCTAGAATTAAGAGTTCTATGGGCACACAGCAGTAACATCTACCAAACAAAAGCTGAAACTGTTCTGTGCAATTATATTGTATTAAATTAATCTGAAGGAAGGAGGAAACACATTGGAAAATTATGATTTCCATGGACAGTTATAATTTTCTGTCTTTGAGTTTAATGAGGTCAATAACATAAGTAATGACCTCACACTTTGGGAGGTGTTATTTCTTTCAGCTCATTAGCAAAGCAGGAATTAGCTGTTCCTCAGTTCTTGTCCTGACCTGTTGAGCTGTGTGTCTGTGGATAACAATCATTTCATGAACTTCCCAGTCGCCTCCCTGGGGATATTCCAGACCCCTCTGGGTACAATCCTGTGCCCTGTGCTCTAGGATGGCCCTGTGGGCCCTGTGGGCCCTTCCAGCCTGACCCCTCCTGGGATTCTGGGATTCTGTGTTTGGCACTGGGGACATCACATCACACCTGTGGTGTCTAGGGCTGGGCATGAAGAGATGCTGAGAAATTTGAGACTGTTCAACCTTGATAAAGAGAAGTTTGAGGGGTTCTTAACCCTCCCTTTCCTCCTATAAATACCCAATGAAATGTTGTAAGGGAGATAGAGATTTGTTCTGACTGTGGTGTCCGGTGAGAGGACCCGAAGCCGTGGGTCCGAAGTGAAATAAAAGAAACTCTATTTAAACAAAAGAAATAATTATTAATATCTGTTACCATGAAAAGAACCAACTAGCACAAGTTGCCCAGAGAGGCTGTGGATTCTCCATTCACATATCCCAGAATCATGCACTCATGGAATCATGAATGTTGGATAAGATCTCTGAGATCTTCACCATCTCCACTAAAATATATCACAAAATGCCACACCTGCTTGTTTTTTCAAAGCTTTCAGGGATTGTGACTCCCATCAGCATGAGGCAATTCTAATTCAATCTTTGTTTTTCCATGGACAATCCTCTAAACTTCCCTATAATGAGTTTATCAAGTGCTATACTAGGGAAGGCTTAAGTGCTCTATTTCCAGTGGTGGAGCACAGGAATCACCTTAAGAAACATTAGTTTTAAGAGGTTGAGATTGTAACAATAAGAGCATTTTTTCAGACAAATGTATGGCAATTCCAGTCCCTCCAACATCTGTCTGTTTGAATACACAGGAAAAGATCCAGCTGTCTTCTCCAAGGAAGGAGAGCACTTGTAGTGCAAGTACTTCATGGAGTGAATGGAGAGGGAAAAGTGTGATTAATAACCAACTACTATTAATTAGCAGCCTCTCTGTACTCTATGCCAGAGGGTCTGGTAGAATAAATGACTGATTCCCTACAGTGCCAGATAAACACAAGTTCATTATCCTTAATTTTCAATTTTTTTTACAATTTCCCTTTAGACAAGAACAGGGTTGGCATCTGCCATCAAAGACTTTCCAAGTTCATAGGTGTTGTTGCATTTGAGAGTGCAGACCAGCACAATAGCAGGATTCTAATTATTTAGTAGGATTCCTGAATATTGTAATTATTCAATATAATGTATTATTTTAACATAAATTATTATTTAATAGGAGCATTTCTGATTATTTTCACATCCAGGTAAATCTATGTGATGATGTAACAAAGAAATAAAAAATATTGCACAAACCAGAGCTTAATATGTCATTATGGCATAGGTATGAGGTGGAATAACCTTCATGGAAGGCTTGGAAAATATAATCCCAGAATCCCAGGAAGGGTCAGGCTGGAAGGGCCCACAGGGGCTCACCTGGTCCCACCTCCTGCTCCAGCAGGGCCATCCCAGAGCACAGGGCACAGGATTGTGCCAGAGGGGTCTGGAATATCCCCAGGGAGGAGACTGCAGCCCCTCCCTGGGCAGCCTGGGCAGTGCTGGGTCACTGCCCAGCCAAGAAGTTCTTCCTCCTGTGCAGGGGGAACTTGCTGGGCATCAGTTGCTGCCCGTTGCTCTGGTGCCATTGCTGGGCCCCCCGAGCAGAGCCTGGGGCATCCTCTGCCCCCTCCCTGCAGCCCCTGGCACAGCCTGGGCAGGGCCCCTCTCAGGCTCTGCTCTGGAGGCTGCACAGCCCCAGCTCCCTCAGCCTTTGCTGCTCCCAGAGCTGCTCCATCCCTTCGGCATCTCCGCAGCCTGCGCTGGCCCCGCTCCAGGAGCTCCCTGTCCCTGCTGTGCTGAGGAGCCCGAGCTGGAGCAGCCCTGCAGATGTGGCTGCCCAGGGCTGGGCAGAGGGGCAGGATCCCTCCCTGCCCTGCTCCAGGGCTCTTCCTGCTGCCCCCAGGATCCCAGTGCCCTCCTTGGCCCCTCCTTGGCTGCTCAGGGACAGCTCTTTGTCCCCCAGCACCCCCAGAGCCTTCTCCCAGAGCTGCTCTCAGCAGCAAATCTCTTCTCCATTGATTTCAACAACAAATCACAGAGTGCTGCATCCATCCTTTGTATGTCTGTGTTGGCTGGGATTTGGTTGGGTTTTTGGAGGGGAAGAGGGCTGGGGTTTGTGGAACTGTGCCTGCAGCTTCTGCAAAGAGCATTTTAAAACACACATGGTGTTTTTCTGCATGTTTTCCCAGCATTATGCCATAAATATTTACTCAAATCTGACTCAGGTTATAATGCTGCAATTTCCAAGTGCAGACAGAACTTGCCATCAGCTTTCAGCTTGCTGAAAACTGCTGTGATCCTTGGCTCCATTGATAAGCTACTGATGTACTTGTGCACTTCCAGGTCCCTGACACCAGCCTTTAGAATTGAATATTTACATAAAACTTCCTCAAGGAAATATAGAAATAGCAAAAAACTCCCCACCTTTTGTACTTGAACTTAGGTTTATAGATATGAATAATTTTAAAGCACTATTTTTTGTATCTGTAGCCCCAGGTATTGGTGACACAACTTCAGACAATTTGGGCACAGACAACAAAGGCTTCTTGAGAAGAACACTCTATAGAGGTGGGCACAGTTTTTTGAAGATTATTAAGATCATTGAAAAGTATATTTTGCATGAACAAAGCTATCAATAAACATGGATAAAATTCAGTCATTTATTTCATGTGGTAAAAGAGGGGCTTTGTGTGAAATGTTTTGTCATTCTCTAAGTGAAACATACCCTCTCATTTTAAAGGAGTGTTGTCTTTTTTAATTGATTAAAAAAGAACTTAATTAGGTCTGAAATGAAACACAGCATTTAATTACATGTCAAATTGAAAATATTTAGTTGATTAAAAATTGTCTTGGTCCAGAACTCTTAGAAGCATCTAATTTTTGAAACTAATTTTCTCCTTGTCATCTAATGTTGATCAGAATGTTCTTGCTCTACTTGTTTAAAAAATAAGTAGATATTTTGGAAGATAAAACTTCCAGGGTGAGGTGTGTAAGCTCCAGACACACCTTTGGGATTTTAATTCCCTTTTACAATGGAGGGCAGGATAGAACTGCAAAACCTTAAGTTTAGCCATCCCCACGAGCTTGATACCCAGGGCGTTGTCCATGGATAGCCAGGCACATGTGTACCCCTAATCTCCTCTCTCAGGGAAGAGTTTTTCCTCTGCCTGGAACTGCAATCTTCTCCTCTTCATGGCAGATCTGTGGATACACACTGTTCCTGAGCTTTCCAGCCATGGGATGCTCTCCCTGCTTCCCTCAGACCTTTGGGATGGTTTAAGTCTTTGCTTTTAGGCAGATATTTGATTTCCTCTTGGCAGACGCTGGTGATCTCTGCATTTTATTGTGAACAATCAGGAAACTCTAACTTACATTCACACTGGGTTGTACCTGGGCAGTTCCCCTGGCACAGGTTGGGAATGTCAGTCCCAGCTTTCTCCAAAATCAGGGTTAAGCTTCATTGGAGGCTCAGGGGGGACCTTCTGGCTCTGCAACTCCCTGACAGGAGGGGGGAGCTGGGGGGGGTCGGGCTCTGCTCCC
>VYXB01005253.1:614-74085 GCA_013397135.1 Pachyramphus minor | reverse complement strand
GCTCCCAGGGAACAAGGGACAGGAGGAGAGGGAACGGCCTCCAGCTGGGCCAGGGGAGGGGCAGGTGGGACATGAGGAGGAATTTCTCCCTGGAAAGGGTGGTCAGGCCCTGGCAGGGGCTGCCCAGGGAGGTTTGGAGTCCCCAGCCCTGGAGGTGCCCAAGGAAGGCCTGGATGTGGCACTCAGTGCTCTGGGCTGGGGACAAGGTGGGGATGGGGCACAGGGGGGATCCATGGGCTGGGAGGGCTTTTCCAACCTCAGGGATTCTGTTCTCTGTAAAATGACTGTTTAGTCTCACCTCATCCAGAGGCTGCATTGACGATGAACCCCCCCAAAAATAGATGGCAATTTTCATTTTACTAGAGATCATTTAATATAAAAATATATTGGAAATAAACACAGAGCTTCATTCCTTCATTTTACAACGTTGGTTTTCATACCAGAATAGAAGGAGAAAAATCTTTGAAAAAAATAATTGCACAAGACTTTAAAAAATACTTCGTGCACTCAATTGGATAATTATGTTGCTGACATGTTGCTCTTGCAAATGGTGAATATTTGGGTTTTTACTTGTCTTATACACTTCAAATGTTCTTCTGGGTAATAATCTCTGGACATATTACAAGGCTCTCAGGAAAATGCTGTTTAGGTAATATCCAGTTATTTAAATATCATTATTAGGCATGAGCCAGATCAGCATTACATCTGGGTGGACACATTTTGCAGCTCCCTTTAAATACCCATGGAAAAATGTTGCCTTGCCATAGGCTCTGAGCAGCTGAAACTGTTTCTAACTAATGCATATATAAACAGATGCCTATATCTATATATATTTATATTTATATCTTCAATTTTCAGTGTACAGATAGGGATGTTTTGATTTTCTGTTAGAAATCTGGGGACTATTAGGGATGCAAATGTCAGACTCCTTGAAGGCAGAAGCTGTTTGGTTCTAAGTTCAAGTTTATTTCCATACTTCCAAGTTGAGAGTATAAATGTTTCAGCTATTTTTCAGTCACTTTTAAATATGTTCATGATGCTGAGTTCCTGCAGATTTGGCATTTTTCCCTGGATTTCATTGCATAATGTATCTTTCCAACCTAACATTTGTCAGGAGGAGAAAATACTTTTGTGCTAAATTGAGTAATGTGCAAATCTCAAAATGAAGCCTCTTCAGACACTGAATCTTACATTCCATATGGACATGCAAACTGACAAACATGCTCTATGAAAAATGTTGGGATGAATCAGAAAAACATGAAAATCATGGGATTGAGGCACATACTGCCTGGAGATTAGACACAGGAGACAGTTTCGGATATTCCCCCCAAGACATAGTTTAGAGGAATACCATGGAAATAGTGGATTATAACAGACCTTTTCCCATGATTTCAATCTAACAAGTGGAAAACCTTGAAACAAAGATCTCATGTTTCTTTCCACATTTCTCTGTTCAGTTCAACAGCCCTTCATCAATTTTTATTATCCAACAATGTGGTTTTTTATTTGTAGAGAATACAAATGATAGTCAATTTAAGGAATGAAAGATCTTTTTTTTCCCTGAAAAAAACCACCCTCATTAGCACACACAATACATATGCTTGGAATCCAGGCAGGAAACCTTAGGAATATTAACCCAGACATTCCCTCCAGAGTAGAGTCAGGGATATGAATGCACAGCAGCCAGGCAAAGCTTGCATTTGTGCTGTTAGGTTTCCTCTGGGCTTTCTTCTTTCCAGGGTTTACTATTCACACAAATGACCCAGTGAAATATTCCTGAGGAGCAGGTGAAGCATGGAACACAGTGAGCCTGCAGTGCAAGGATGAGAGTGGGGAAGGAAGTTGTCAGCACAGACATGTCCATGTGCAAGGAGATCTGGAATGTCAGGATGTGTGGTTTGCAGGGACATCTGGTCAGGGAGAGTCTCTGGTTATTGACATAGAACTATGGAATACCCTGAGCTGGAAGGGACCCCCAGGACCATCCAGTGCAAACCCTGTCCCTGCACAGACACCCCAACAATCCCCCCCTGTCCCTCAGAGCGTTGTCCAAACCCTCCTGGAGCTCTGGCAGCCTTGGGGCTGTGCCCACTGCCCTGGGGAGCCTGGGCAGTGCCAACCACCCTCTGGGGGAAGAACCTTTTCCTGAGATCCAACCTGACCCTTCTTGGAACATGAAAGACTACCTTAAATTTTAAATTTTTGTCGAGAGTTCGCACTCTGTTCATCTGTGTGCAATTCATTAACAAACTTCCATCTGCACCATCTGGCTGCACTAGTGGAGGAAGAAAACCAGAGTCAGGAAATACTCAAATTTGGAGCTGGAGATTGGATGAAAAGGAGCCCAGGTTATAGGGATTTGATGTTGGACAAGATTAAAGTCATCTCTAGGGGCTGAACAACATGTGGATGTGATCAGGTCCTGAGCTCTGCTCTGGGGGGACCAGGGACAGCACCCAGGGAAGGGCTGGAGCTGTGTCAGGGCAGGGTCAGGGTGGATCTCAGGGAAAGGTTCTTCCCCCAGAGGGTGGTTGGCACTGCCCAGGCTCCCCAGGGCAGTGGGCACAGCCCCAAGGCTGCCAGAGCTCCAGGAGGGTTTGGATGATCCTCTGGGGCACAGGGGGTGACTCTTGGGGCTGGGCCTGTGCAGGGCTGAGGGTTGGACTGGATGGTCCTTGGGGGTCCCTTCCAACCCAGAGTGTTGGAGCCTGGCAGAGACTGTGGGTCACACTGACCATATCCCAGGAAGTGTCATCTCCAACACCCCTTTGCTCCCAAGGGTGAAATCCCCTTCATTCCATGAGAGCTTTTAGCAATGCAAGCACAGAAAAGGAGCCCCTGGCACTGCAAGATGATGGATTTTTTGCAGCTGACTTTGTTTTAAATGTTGCAATTAATGTTCAAACTTTTCTCTGGAGCTGTCCCTCCCCTCAGCCTTCCTGGCTCCCAATAATTGAAGCTCTGAGAAATCTGCAAAACAGCCTCAAGCTCCATTTAACACTCCTATGCTTTTTTCCTTACATCACAATAACACAGGGCTCATTTAACACCCCATGAATATGGTTATTGAGTTGGATCAGACACCTTGCCCTTGCCAGGGGCTATTCTTTTTATTAATGTGCTAGTCTTTTTTTGGTTTGGTTTTATTTTTTTTTCCAAAATACACTTTCATTTTTATTAAGCTTGCTTAGAATGGTATCTGTCTCAAGTATGCATTTGGATTCCTTTAATATTTACCCCTGTTGACTCTCATTTGAATACAAAGACAGTTTCAGTTTTCTAAGCCACTGGCAATACCAGCTGGATACTGGGGAGAACTTACTAAGAACAATTATTAAAAAAGCTAGAAAAAAGAGAGAAACAAGATACTTAGATCTGAAAGTTCTTGCATCTGGTTCCCTGCTGGTGCTTGTGCTGCTGGATGAAGTTTGGAGGGGGGGTTGGTGCAGGCAGGGAGCAACTTTGGGAATCTGGAAGAGAAAACAGTGAACAGTAAGAGCTACATTGCAGCAGTTTTGTAGAGGAGTTATGGCACAAATACACCCTGAACCACAGAGGATTTTAAATCAGAGAACCACAGAATGGTTTGGGTTGGAAGGGACCTTAAAGTTCACCTAATGCAAGCCCTGCTGTCATGGGCAGGGACATCCAGCACAGGAACAGGGTGCTCAGAGCCTGTGAAGGGAATTCCAGCCCTCTGAACACTTTTGTGGCCTCCTCTGGACATGTTCTGGTAGGTCCATGTCTGTCCTGTCCTGAGGACCCCAGGGCTGGAGCAGCTCTGCAGGGGGGAAGTAAATATTAAATATTTTTTCATATAAATGTACACTAACACAGACATCTGATTTTTTTTTTTTTAATTAAAAAAAGTAAGTCTGCTTACTTTTTTTTGATGCAACCTGAATTATTTGCAGTCAGTTCCAGGGGATGTGTCCCAGCTTGGTCAATCACCTGCACACAGACCTTCAGAGAGAGAATGAAAAGAGCTGTTCTGATTTTTAACTCTTGTTATATGTCAAGCAAAGAGTCTTTTTTCCACTCTAATGCATTTTTTTCTCAGTGCTTTCCAGTTCTCAGCTGCATTTTGGTCAGAGCTGCCAACACCAACCATGATGTTCCCTTTTTAAAACACTTGGATACAGACTTGAGGCATTTCTAATTGATTTAGGAACACATCCTTCATGCTTTGAAAAATCATTGAATCCCAGAATTGTTTGGATTTGAAGGGCCCCAACGGCTCATCTCACTGCACCCCCTGGGACACCTTCCACTAGACCAGGTTGCACCAATTCCCATCCAACCTGGCCTTGGATACTTCCAAGGAAACCCAAACCATTCTGTGATTCTATAATTTGAGAGATAATTCCTTCAAGAGAACAATGACACTTATGGGTTTTTCCACTTCTGCAAACCAGAGAAGGCTTGAGAACAAACCACAATAAATGAATTCAAAAATATACTCAAAAAATATTTACCCTTTTTACAATATTTAGAGATTATTACAGTTTTGATCTTTGCCACTGATTACAGAATCCTTTTGTGGTTAATTAAGAATAAATTGTAAACATTCTGGCAGCAAGAGAAAATGATACAAAGGAGATCGAGTGCCCCTCTCCCAATTCAGAAAGAAGAATAAAAGAACAAAGAACCCTCTGGCACTTTCAGCAGATGATGGCAGATTTTATTAGCTCCAATTTCATATTGAGAAGAACTCAGCAGGTACAATTAAATAAATTTCATATATCTTGGGAGGATGATTATGAAAGTTTTTCAGATTTTTCAAACAGACTCATAACAGTACAAAACAAATGATTCCAAACTGCAAAGTTCTTTTTTTTCTGTACCTGGTTCATGCACACACCTAAAGCACCTGCTCTGAGTGGAAAGTCAAGGAGATCATACACACATTTTCCTTCAAACTGTGACAGCTTATGCTGGACTACAGACATGTTGTAAAATTGATAACATGAAAAAAATCAGAATATTATTTTATGATTCCTTTCTCTTCTCTTCTCTTCTCTTCTCTTCTCTTCTCTTCTCTTCTCTTCTCTTCTCTTCTCTTCTCTTCTCTTCTCTTCTCTTCTTCTCTTTTCTTTTCTCTTCTTCTCTTCCTTTTCTCTTCTCCTCTTCTTCTCTTCTCTTCTCTTCTCTTCTCTTCTCTTCTCTTCTCTTCTCTTCTCTTCTCTTCTCTTTTCCTTTTTTTAATTTTCTTTATGCCAGCAGTTTCATCAGGAAGATCTCTGAGGCTCTTGGTTTGTGTTCCATGCAGATGTTCCTGAGAGGTTGGGATTTTGTTCCAGCTTTGTGCTTTAGTGTAGTGAACAGCCCAAAGTCTGTTCCTGATGTCTCACTGGGCCCTGTCACCTGTTAACACCAACCCTTGTTTAAAGCTTTCAGTCTGGAATTCTGAAACATCAGAGAAAAAATGATGAACCTGATCTAGAATTAAGTCTTAGCCCAGACTAAATGTCACCTAAGAAAACCTCATGTGGTGTAAATGTTATTTTGTTTTCATCTTTAGCACTCTAAACACGAACAATGTTGTCTCATTGGATTTTTTTTCTTTAATTTATCCTTCTCTCCTAAAATTCATCCAGGAATTCTGACAAACTGATGGACAGAACTGTTCATCAGCTTTTATAGTTTCTATGGCAGCTGTGAATGACTCTGAGACCACTTCAACTGTCAGAATAATTTGAGAACATTCTTATATTTAGCTTTTTTTTCTTTAAAAGAAGGCAATATTCATCAAGAAAGTATTATGGAAGGCCCCTGTATTTATGTATATACTTGTGTGTATATATATATATATATATATATAATATATGTAAAATATAAGTATATATGTTACATATATATGCACATAAGTGGTGGTAAGCTATTAAAGGAAGACTTGCTCATTCTGAAGCAGGGAGGGGAAATCAGAACAATGACAACTCAAATATATTCCATGTAAGCAAAAAAATATATTCCATCCAAGCAAAAAATGCACAAATACAAATTTTAAGCCCCACAGAACATGACTGTGAGTGTCCCACGACACAAAGCAATGTTTAAGGCACGAGCAGCCTCCCAAAATGCAGGAATTTCATTTACAGGAAAGCTTTATCTAAAGGCTCTTCAGAGCCAGGACAACTCTGGGTGTGAATTTATCTCCGTCGTGTCAGGGCCCAGTGGAACTGGGAACTAAAGGAACATGAACTTGTTCATTTCGTGGTGTGCAGCGAAACTCCCGGTGATTTAAACAGTGTGAGCCCAAACCTGAATTGATAAATTGATGAATTGATAAGTCACTGGATAAAACTTGGCATGGCTGGGCTTTGGGAGCCTCGCGGGGTGACGGAGGAGCCTTGGATGCTGTCGGACACGGAGCAGGAGGAACGTGCTCCCTGCTTTTGCTGCTAAAGCAGAGAATCAGGGCTCTGCTCCCTGAGAACTCCTGCTGCCCAGTCCCTCTGAGGGTTTTGATCAGCTCTGGGAAAAAAGAACAGAGCTGGACAGCTGGAGATTTCTCTGTGAATTGACTTCCTGAGATTGACTCTTCCTTCCTAAATTGTCACATGAGAGGAGAGAGAATTAGTTACTGCAGGGATTCTCTTCTTGTTGTTGTTCTGCCTGTATGAACATGAAAGAGCCTTGTTTGTGGACACATTTGGAGTTTCTATAGACTCCTTTTTTTTTTTTTAATTAAACAATAAAATATCTGAGGAGCTCACACCTTTCCTTCTTTTCAGCTGAGGATGTTAAACTTCCAGTGCCCATCTCAAAGGGCTGGGAAAGATGGAATGGGGGTTAAAAGGTGCATCAGAATATGCTGATATTTTTGATAGAGAATCCTATTCCGTAATTAGGGTTGGTCTCTCTTCCATAGGTGCCATAGTTGGCTCTGTATATTAGGAAAAAGCTAATTATTTAGTTGGCTGGATTTCTCCAAGCACTTTTTTTTTAGCCTTCTACCCTTAGTCACTGCAGGGATAACATTTTTAGCCAAAACAAAGTAACAACATTCCCTAGTCATTATTCCTTCAACTCCCCTCTTCACTATTTTTATTTTCTCTTTCTTGTCTCTATTATATTTATATATCACACAATCTTTATGTTCTTTTTTCACCATAATTGCTTTTTTTCAGGTATTACTGCATGTTTTTATATCTCCAGTCCACACCACATACTCTTTTGTTAACCCAGGATCCAGATTTCAATGGAATTTAAAGGGAAGTTTCCCAATTTCTAGGGGCACTCTGAGGGATTTGATACATGGATTTTTTGCCACTCTCTCACTGACCAGCTAATAGCTGTTTGTGACTGTTTGCTCTCTCATCTTCCAATCTAAAAGACATCCTTTTTATTGGCAGAAGTATCCTGCTTATGCCCAAAGTAATGGCTTCAAATTACAGGCCATCAAAAAGCTCTGAATTATCCAATTGTATCCATCCCTTTGATCTTTGCACTTGGTCTATTTATACCAGGATTTTCTGTGCTGCACCAAGTGTTGCTTCTCTTTTTGTTAATTCCCTGCAATGGTTCATATTGGTTCATATGTTATCAGATCCATACAATTCCACAAGGTTTTATTTGCATTTATTAGCTAGTTTTTGGAGGGGGAGAGGTGAAACAAAGATCAAATCAACGATAGAGGATTGAAAAAAACCCACCACCACCAAAACATGATGTACAGTTTTAAAATAAAAACAAACACCAAAATACTTCAGATAGAAAGTCACAAGGCCCTTCTGAAAACACACAAAGACAGTCAGGCCTCAGATTTACTGACAACTCATTTGACACTTAATTTTCATTTATCTCAAGCTCTGAGGGTAGGAGAGGGACAGTGGGTTTGTTTGACAAAGGAAATTCAGTGGGTGAGGTAAGAATATGTGAGAAGCTTTGTTAAATGAGAACAAATATGTGTGTAATCCCCTGCTGTGTTTGGACAGGGGGAACACAAGAAGGGGAGAGCAGAGTCAGCCCCTCTGGCTCTGCAGAGCCCCAGGTGATGGGCAGGGAGGGCTCCATTCTCACCATCTCCATTTAGCCCTTCAAACCTCTCCAGAGCATCAGATTCCAGGGGAAGTTTTCACAGTTATTTCCACATTTCATTATGCAGCCTGAGAAAAAAAATTATTTTTCCTTTCCTGTGTTCAAATGTGCTACAAAGATATTACTGTATTCCTGCTCTCACATTTTGCATTTTGACCCTTTTCTTTCCTCCCAGCACTGACTCTTTCACCCCCTGGCACTTCTTTTCTAGCTGAGAAACCTTCCCTCACTATTTCAAAGAATTATTTTGATCTCCATCCCTTTCCCAGCCCACCTCCAGATCTCTTCTAGCCATTTTACCTTCTCTTCTGAGATTGCAAACAGCAAAGCTACACAAGAATTCTGATAAAGGGTTAGTGGTGTGATGTTACACGTTCACTCTCCATTACTTAATGTTTAACACACTATTTGTTTCTGAGTGCTACCAAGCTGACTTACTCATTGAACTCTATAAATACAAGAACTTAACTTATGGCAATGAGAAGCCCTGTTGTTACCTTTGAGATAAGAGGGTTTCCCTGATTTATTCCATCAGCACTGGGCGTCCTTCGGCACAGATTTATTTATTTACCAGTGCAGATGGAAAGATATGTTTGTACAGTTAAGTACTCATTACATACAAAGCAGCTGCTTACAACTGCCTGAGGTGAAAAAGCTGATTGCTGTGCTAATAAATTATTCCAACTGAACTGCAATCAGAAAGGTCTTTTCTCTGGTGAGGATGACACCGAGCATCTGCGTGTCCTCTAGTCAAAGATCCATCCCCAGCCCTCACCGACCTGTGGGCAATGTCACACAAGGAAAAAACCCTGTGGGCAACATCAATTTTCCTCTTCTTGTAACCTTCAGTTTTAATTTTTCATGTCCTGTGGCTCCCAGCAATGTTGTTGCCTCTTGCAGGCAACATGTTCCTCGAGAGCCGAGCGTGCAGGAGGAGGCTGAGCCAGACAGGGATTTTCTCCCTGCAGTTCCGTTTGCACAGCCCCTGCATCCCAAAGTGATTCTGCCTGGCAGGGACCAGATCACTTCTGCCTCCAGGAATGTGAAGTGCTGAGCAGAACCACCCTGTATGAGGACAAGCTGGCACTCAAACCTTGGTGCTTGTCAACACCACACAGTGAGTGTTGTGTGCTCGTCACAGGCTCATTCATGTTTTACCTGCAGTGTGTGGATGGACCTCCAGGCACAGCAAAGCTTCTGTTCCCCAGCAGGGACAGAACTCTGAACAAGCTGAAGAGAAAAGCTCATTTGCATAAGATATATTTAAATATTTTATTTAGGTTATTTCTTGTGGTTTGTATTCTTAGGGCAGCTACACCAATTACCCTTGGTGGTGTCCCTCGGAACTCACAGCTCCCCTGCACCAAATATGAAGGGTAAAGTGTTTGATCCTGTCCTAATTTCTCTCAGACACGTTGATGAGTTGGAATTTTTCTTCTATGAACTCTCCCAGACCTAAAAAATATTTGAGTTTTGTCCTCTGTGATTTCTTTCTTTCAATTCTCTTTTCTTTCCTCTTACTTCTTTCTCTGGTTTTGCTCATCATGTCTTCCCCAGCCAGAAAAGAAAATTCTCTCCTGCTTATTCTGTCTCCTCTAAAGAAGCATTCACCAAATGCCTTTTCTTTAATGTGAGAGAATATATACACATGCAAGATGTATTATTTTAATTCCCCAGACAGAAAAAAATATGCAGGAGGGGCTGAAATGTATTTTTTCCTGATCAAATCCGTCATCTGACCCTCAGATCCTGGGAGTCTCCATTAACAAACTCTATCTTGACAGTGACCAGGCACTAAAAAGGGATGTTTCTGGATGTGCTGCCAACATGCAGATTCACATTTCAACCTCTTAGTCTCTCCTGCTTTTGCTGTGTATTACTTTTTATAACATGACAAGAGGAACAACAGTGGCATGTGGGAGGTTAAGGTGCAGCTCTCTGGTTTCAGTGCCCGGGAATATTCCCCTGTACAGTGTGACTGTGCATATGGACAAAGAGTCTCAAATTCCCAGCAAGTCCCATCCTTTGTTTTCCATAGAGATTTCAAGCAAATCAGAATGGATCCACTAAAAGTGACAGATCAAGCCTTCTTCACATATTGGCTCTTCTTGTTCTCCCGAAGTAAAACAACTAACCTAGAGTGGAAATCCATGTTTTCTGTTTGTGTGCCCAACAGACAAACCACTAAGGCATCCAAAATACCACTGTGGATATATAAACAAAATTCTATCCAAATCAATTGCAATGGAACCTCTGAATAAAAGTAACTAATCACATACACATTCATTCAGGAACTTTGGACTCAAATTTATTCTGACATCAATTTATTCTGATTGTAGGAGATGGCTTTAGAAATTTGGGGCATGTGATGGAAAGATGTGAATCAAGAAAGATTTGAATTACAGTTGATGCTGTTCTCAGTTGATAAGACCTTCTCTGAGTTTCTAATAACTGAGAGTTCTGAGATCCTTCAGTGATTCCACTTTCTATGGCAGAGACATTTAATGAGCCCCTCAGAAAAGGTCTCCCATTTTTTGTTCAGTAAGATGTAATAAAACTGTGTCAGTTGGTAAGTTAGGACCTTTGTGCTACATTTTCTATTTTTCAAATTTTTATTTTTCTGGGGTTTGTTCCACCTGGAATGTGAAACTGGCACGAGGTGGCTGCCCTTGCTTGGAGGGTTATGATTGTAGTCTTGAATCAATACACACTCTATGAACATCTCGTGAAACACTCAGAGTTTGGGGGTTCTTCAGTTGGTTAATTTGGGTTTTTAAGAGTGAAAGTAACTATGCATGTTTTCTTTTATCATTTTATCACCTTTCCCTGTTGGAAATTGGCAGTGTTATGGTCAGAACACTGAGAGCCCATGACATTGAAGTAGGATGCCAATAGGGGTTNTTTCCCTGTTGGAAATTGGCAGTGAGAGCCCATGACATTGAGGTAGGATGCCAATAGGGGTGAGAGCTGGGCAAAGTACTTGTGAGACACAGTTTCAAATTGCATTGGTATCTCTGTCAGAAAACACAGGGTGCCACTGTCACTGACCCTTTTCAGCTGTACTGGGATCAGGTCAAAGCTTTCCTTTTGGAGAATGCTCCTGGTTGTGTTTCTGTGTTGTTGGGTTACTTTCATTAGATTGTGTATGGGTACAATAACTCTATATCTTGCTTTCACAGTCTTTTGAAGACTGCCCAAAATGTCTGTCTTCAATGGAATGTTTCACTGATCCCTACAGAGCCCTCCAATGCAGATGGCCATGTTTTATTATGCTCTTTTATTAGCTAGAACCAGTATTTGCAATGCCATTCTCTGAGACTAAGCTCTCTGCCCACTGTATTATTACTTAGAGATAAATTACACTATAATCCAAGTGAAATGCTTGGCCTTTTTGGAACAAAAGGGCAAAACATGGTTGACAAAGACTGAGTAACTACAGTGGCTTGTGAGCAAGACTGTGGTCCCAGGAATTTCCAGCTCATGCTTGAGAAGACAGGACATTTGCATTCAGGGGGCTGCAGAGCCCTGGTTTCCCTGCCCCTTGATGCAGACAGGCTGCAGTGATGCTGGGCCTCCTGCAGAGCTCTGCTGCTCTTTGGGTCTTTTCAGCAAATCCCGTGAAATGACAATCTGTTATTCCCAGGAATTTTCAGCAATTGTGTTGTAAACAGCAATGCATAATTTTTTTTTTTGTCATAAAACTCTCAAAAATGAATGTAATTTCAAGCCATGCAATAAACACCAAGTGTGCTCTATACTGATTTCAAAGCTACAGGAACACATATCAATTTTTCAGAGGACGTGAAATGAGTTTCAACCTTTATGGGCTTTTGCTCATTTCCCTCCAACTTTGCTGGGGACAAATATGTGATTTGGAGTGAAAATTACTACAGAAAATGTTTTTTTCATCATCTCAGTCTTCAAATGAAAAGCAAATTTGGTTATTGCAGGTAATGTTACTGACTCAGGAAACACACACTGTGTGAACCGAAGCCAAAATGCAACTCCCAGCATCTCCACACAAACCTTCCTCACTCATTGCTCTGGAGCAGCACAGCTGGGTGGGAATTCTTGGCACCCAGGAACACTCCATTTTCCTTCCATCTCCACATTTAAGAGCAGAAATGTTTTGAAGGCAGTCCTGCAATACTCATTTAGAGTTAATAACCAGTTCTCCTGGGGCCTGGCTTTGTGGGGAGAGGAGCAGCTCAGTGTTTTAGTGGTGCAGCTGGAGTGCTATAAAGAGCACATCCAAAACAAAATCCATAGCATCACTTTTCCTTCTGCTGGAAATAAATAGGAAAACTTACTACTTCATTGGGATGAGTAGAGAAGGGCTTTAAAGAGTATCACCACACTAGTTTTATGCGCTGCTGGAGAGATGTTGATGTGTCTGCAAAGTCAGGATTCTGCAGCAATGCTGAAGGGAACAGGATTAATAACAATCTTTAATTTTTATTTATCTAAAGCTTAAAAACCCTCCAGTAGCTCCTTTTGGAAGTGGATTATGATTTTTTCATAAAAAAAATTTAACTATCTGTTTTAAACTCCTACAACAAAAGACAACTAGACTAAGAAATTCTAATTGAAAACTGACCTTGATTTTTGCTGTAACCTTTGGAGAGGAATATTGTTAATTAATTTTATTTAAATAATGTCTTAATATTTAGTTCTAACTAATATTTATTCCTTGTCTGAGCACTATATATTTCTATCTTTGTTATTATGTTTATATTTTTATAACACAGGTGATAAAAGGAAATTTCCTCTTGCTTTTCCTTTCCAGTGAAAGGTTGCATAGAGAGAACCATGTCATATGTTTCCATATAGTACAAGACATGCAAAGCTGCATCAGTTTGCAAAGAGGTTTAACTTCCAGTGTCTGTATAGAACTTCCCCAAGTCCAAAAGTCTCATTTCCTTGACTTCCTCACAGTTTTCTCTCACATTTGGTTACTGGTTTCTTTAGGAAGCAGAGAAAGGACCGCTCAGATTAGCAGTTATATCTTCTTTGACAGTGCAAGAATAGCTAAGGCAAAGCCTTAATTTTCTAGTGGTTACATAGCAACAAAATTTAAAGCTGTAGAATTTGGGGCTTTTTTTTTTTTTTTTTTCGAATCTGCCTTGACAGATCTGCACTGCCAAAGCTAATTTAGGGGTCTGGTGCTTCTTTAGGAACAGTTTTCATTACTTGAGGTTTTGGTTCTCTTTTGAACAAAGCTTGGCAGGTTCCTGCAACTCTGTACCCAGAACAGGAAAAAGAGCACTGGGGAAATGTCCTGTCTTGGGTGTTTCAAAGAATCTCAGAATGTCCTGAGCTGGCCCTGCACAGACACCCCAACAATCCCCCCCTGTCCCTCAGAGCGTTGTCCAACCCCTCCTGGAGCTCTGGCAGCCTTGGGGCTGTGCCCACTGCCCTGGGGAGCCTGGGCAGTGCCAACCACCCTCTGGGGGAAGAACCTTTCCCTGAGATCCAACCTGACCCTGCCCTGACACAGCTCCAGCAGTTCCCATTAACATGATGTTAATCACATCAAGATCCATTGCTGAATGAAGGACCATTTGTAACAGTTGCCCCTATGTGTTCATTAGTGCAATGTTCATTAACAGTCACACTTTCCAGCCTCTGAAAGCATTTTGAAATAGAATTCACATTAAGTGCTCTCCAAATTTCTTTAAAATACAAGACAATCTCAGGAGATTTGACCTCCTTATGTATTCTTTAAAATGTATTTTCAGTGGAGAGCTTCAATATCTTTCCCTTAACCTCTTTGTGATATTCAGTAACCCAATTAAAGTCTATTGCCTTTGCTTTAGAGATAATAGGTTTCACTTAAGAGAGAGCATGGCCTCTGCCAAAGGGCTAAAAAGAGAAAAAGGGCTCTGAAGTGCACAGGCATTGATGTCTTCTCTGGAAAAATCCATCTGTTATTCCCTTAAATCAAATCTTTGCCCATGAATCTGGCAGATCTGTACTTTAACCATCTCACAGAGACAGCCCTTCATGTTTGTTAACCACATGTAATCTTAAACCACCCATTTCAACCAGGCTTTGAGTGGTGAGGATTAAAGCAGTGAACTCCTCCAAAGAGCCATGTGGAAACCCCTGCTGCTCAGAGGGATCATTCATTTCCAGCAAATTCTCCCCTGGGAGAGTGGGGAGGCCCTGGCACAGGGTGCCCAGAGAAGCTGTGGCTGCCCCTGGATCCCTGGAAGTGTCCAAGGCCAGGTTGGACGGGGCTTGGAGCAACCTGGGCTGGTGGAAGGTGTCCCTGCCCATGACAGGGATGGGATTACATGGGCTTTAAGGTCCCTTCCAACCCAAACCAGTCTGGGATTCTGGGATTCTATGATCAGAAAGAGGAAGACAATATTTTGTGGATGTACAGAACAAATGCAGAGCAGTGAAATATCCTGTCCCAGCCCAGTGAGATGGGTTTGGCTCTTCCCCTTTGCAGGGATGGAGGTGTCATCCAAGGAGATGCTCACACACAGGGGCTGAAGTTCACTGAGAAAACATCCCAGTCCACCAGCTGTTCTGCTGCAACCAGTAAAACTGGGAGTCATTCCTGATTCCCAGAAATTTGAAGGTCTCCAAAACAATCCATCACCTGGAATAACTGTTAGGGAAGGAGCAGTCTGCTGATGTGACAAAAATATTAGTGCAAAATCATGGTTCTGCCTTCAAACTCCAGTCTAAGCTTGGATGAAATTCCTGAAGAAACTGAACTAAGCCTTATTTTTACAGCTTCAAAAATTACAGTAATGATTCCTCACTCTTCATTTTAGTTCCATAGTGTATAACCTGTGGAAATTCCTTGGGAAATGGATTCTCTGATCCTGTAGCTGTCTTGATGTGTGTCTGTGCCCCAGACTTGTCACAGCTCCTCAGCCTCAGCTCAACAGTGATTTCTCTGATAAAAACTGCTTAAAAACACGAGATTTTAAGAATCTCCCCCAGTAACATGATAACATAGGAAACATTTCCCAGGTCCACCACAGAGGTGAGAATTTCTGTGTCTCCAGTGGCCTTTGGCTCAAGGTTTTAATCTGGGGGTTTGACTTTCAGGAGGATGTGAGTTGACATAAAGCAAACTTGAATTTACCCACTGTGTCATAAAATCCTTTTGGGTTGGAAATCAGCTCCCATGCAGGTAAATGATGGCATAACAAGGACTTTGACAAGGTCTTTGCACTTCCACAGAAGAACTAGCCAGTATTATTTTACACTTCTGTTAAGAGAAATAGAATTTTTCGGCATTATTTTTAATTGAATGGCCTCATGCCAAATACCTGGCTGTCATAAATCTCTGTGTCTGATGAAAAGAAATAAGCCCCAAATGCTGCTGGTAGCATAAGTTAAAAAACAGAAAACCAATTGAACTCAGATTAAAATAATTTTCCATTTCAGGAAAATTTGAGAATTCAAAGGTGGGGTTTTTTTCTTCACAAAAAGACTCCATAATCTAAAAATAAGTAATCAATTACTCAACAGTGGCAAAAAGGTAAGCTTTGATAAATCAAATGTTCTCTCAATAATTTTGAAATATACGGTATTTGTACAGATTTTAACTGATTTATTTGACTTCAGTAATATTTATTATTTTGCTATGATATTTTAGTAATACCCGTGTCAATATTTAGAACATTTGAAAGGCATAATTTATTTTGTGATTGTTCAGCCTGCAGACTTTACAGCTTCAGATCTTTTACTTTCTTTCACCTTAGAGGAGCACCAGTGTCCCCAGAGAGGATTTTTGAACTCTTTCTAATGAGATGTAGAAACTGTAACCACAACTGTTTGTGTAAAGTCATGGTAAAAACCCTTTGTCCATAGAAATCTTACTGGGGTTTAATTTCTTAATTACCACATAACTTTTGGATTATTTTTTTTTAAAATACCAATAATTTTTATGAATTTTTTTTAATACCAAGTATATTTTTCTCTTTAGTCCTGGACATTAAAAACCTATGATTTTATTCCTGAAATAAAAGACACAGACAACTGACACTATGGGACAATCATGTGACATGAAATAAATTTTTATTTATTTATTTAATTTTTTATTTTATTTTATTTTTTTAATTGCCTATCACAGGCTTGGTATAGAAATGTGTAGGGTTTGTATTTATATATATAAAATATACACATAATAAAATGCTAGAAACTGCAAGGTTAGAAAGACTCAGACACTTTTGGCTGAGTGTAATTAATTGGGTTTTGTTCAGAGAGGCTCAGGATCTTCTTTAACTGCAGCTGTGGAAAAACGTTATCAAATTCTCCTCTATCTGCAGAGTTTAATTCCACACCTTTTGATTATTGATTATGCTTTTTTACGATTCTCCAAGATTAGCTCTAAATGCAGCACAATGGCTCCACCTTGACCTTGGCTGGAATTACCCAGTTGCATTAAACAGGAGATAAAGCAGTTTAATCATTAGTGGATGTGGGTTTTCCCAGGTAAATTTTCCCATTCCCGTGCTAAAAGCAAAGGCTCTGGATGTTCCTGAGATATCCAGCCTGGGTTAATTACCTTCAGTTTGTTCGTCGACAACGGAGGCAAACAAAATGAAGCCTCCCAAAAACTCCTGGGCTTATCAGGATGTGAAAATAGCTTTTAAATTAAGATGGCAGATGAGAATTTATCTTCTGATCTTCAAAACCACTCATCATGAAGGAAGAAAAGAAAGCTCTAAGTGAGGGGAAAACAGTTTATTTCTTCATCAAGGAGTTTAGATCCTCCAAAGGGCACTGCTCACATCAAGTAGAGCTTTTTAATTAAGCTCCTAAACAAATGCTAAATCTTTCTGTGCAAGTATTTATATTCAGTGAGCAGCACTTCTTGCCTTTGTTAAACATTGATTAATGTCACTGGCATCTCACTTGCAATATTTTAGGGAGATCATTATGTCTGATTATTAAGTCTGGGAGCAGCTCACAGAGCAATAGGAGTTGGTGCAGATTTTCCAAGCTCCTTCTTCAGGGACTTCTGTGAGAAATGGTGATTGAGGGGGGTTGAACAGTGACATAACGGGGTCTTTGCAGAACTCCCAACAGGGCCAAGAACCTGAACCCTGTGTTCTGAGAAGGAGAAAACAGTTCAAAAATGGAAACTCCTGGGTTTGGATAACACCTGTGAATCTGCTTCCCTGCCTCTGGTCCTGCAGAGGGCACTGCCAGGGGAGAGACCTGCAGCACATCAGGAGCGACCACAAGGTCCTTGTCCCTGCTGGGGGAGGCAAAGGGCAGGGGAGGACCAGGGGATCCTGCTGGGTGGTACCTGCTCCTGCCCCGTGTTTTGTGAGGAAACACTGCCCCTGAGAGGGGACTCACCACTCAGACAGGACNCTGGCAGGGGCTGCCCAGGGAGGTTTGGAGTCCCCAGCCCTGGAGGTGTCCATAAAATATGTGGCTGTGGCACTTGAGGATGTGAGTTAATGGTGAACACGGTGCTGGGTTGACACTTGCACTTGATGATCTCAGAGGGCTTTTCCAACCTTAACAGTTCCATGACTCCATGGACAGGAGCACATCTATTGTCATTCCTCCCTTCCCAACAGCCACTGCACTGGAATGGGAATCTGGATCTAGATATATAATTATAGTTATTATATTAATTGTAATTACACTATTGGTCTTGAAAATCCTCACTCAGGGCAGTGGGTAAGGAAAAGATGGCACATTTTCCTGGGATTTATTTTCCTTTCTCCCTCAATACAGTGCTTGAAAAGCTTCCCCAGTTCCTAACAGCTGTATCACTGTTTTCTCTGTTAATGTTAACCCACATGTCTGGATTTTTTAATTGCCTTTCCTTAATCACATCTCTTTGGCTGAGATTAACATTTGGCAGCAGAGAGCACTTGGCAATAATTCCTTAGGAATTTGTTTGTCCATATTCCCACACCATTCAAAAAGATCTGTTTGCCTGGCAAAGAATTGACTTCAAACATGGAAATTATTAGAAAAGCAGTGCAGATTAGAATATAATCCCTCATGGGTTGTGCTAAAAATAATATAAAGTAAATAAAATAAAATAATAAAAGAATAAAATAAAATAAGATCAAACAAATAAATAAATAAAAAAATTAAGTCTTCATTTAGATTGAAGGCTTGCATGCTATTTTCTCCCTTCCTGGTGTTCTATTAATTGGAATTTGTTCTTGTATGCTCTAGACATTTCAAATCTTCTCTGCATTCCAGACATGTCAAAACAAAATTAAATACAATCAAAACCTGTCAATCCCCATTGTTTACTGCCTCCTTCTTCTTTTCTTTGCCAAATAACTCTTAGGTCATCGATATGCATGGTTTAATTTTAAAAGTATCAATCCTCCACTAGGGAAACTTCAATTTTTGGGGGGATTTTGTTTCATTTTTTATTTATTTAATTTTTTAAAAAAAGTTTTGTCCAATTATAAATGTCAATATGTTGTTCTGGGAAAAAAAACCAAAACAAACAAAAGCAAATCTTTAGTGAAAAAGCACCCAATCATTTCGTTCCAGTTGTCTTTCATGAAGTTTTCAGTTTAATTCAGTGACAAAATGCCTTTTCTCTCAAAAAATACTGGACAACAAAATATAGAAATAAACAAATTGAAACCCTGAGAACAATAAGTTGCAAACAAAAATCAACAAAAATCCAATTATAGCCTGACAATAATTGGATGGCTCCTTAATCAACTTCTAGATGGTGTTTCAAAATTTGTATTTTTTATGTAGAAGGAATGAATCTGGTTTAGGACCCTCTTTTCTTCAACCATTCACCAAAAAAAAATAATTTGCCTTTTTTTCCCCCACAGTGTTATATCACAGATAAGCTCACCAGGAGGGACACATATGACAACATTTTCCTCAAGGAAGCTGCTGAGTTGCAGTTCCAGCCAAAACATCTTCTCCCTAAAAGTTTGTGAGTGTTTTTTGGTCTTTAAAACATTTCCTTTCTTACAGGAAAAGAAAAACCAACCAAGTAAAACAAAACAACAAAAAAACACAAACAAAACCACAAGAAGAATAAAACCCAAACCAAATCAAATGAAACAATAAACACAGAGAAAACAAACAAACAAAAGACCAAACAAAACCCCACAAAACAAAACCAAACAAAAAACCCAAACAAAAAAGCAAAACAGACCCCACGAAGGAACCCCCCCTCCAAAAAACACTCAAAAAAAAAATTATATTGTGTCAAATTGAGCCCTACAACTGAGAAAGAGAAGGCAACAAAAGGAACTAAGTAATGTAAACGTCACCTCTGTCACCTGTGGGATTGAAATATCACATTTTTGTGAAGAGATACAACTGCATTAATGGTAAAACATTCAATAAAATACGAGCACATAAATATTTCTCCTGCTAAAAGCTTAATGCAGTCTTTGAAAATGTGAGTAGGAAATGTTATATAAACCAGACAGAGTGTGCTAATTATGGACTCAGACGAGCTCTTCACACACCACCTTTGCAATCCCCCAAAATAGAAGCAGGGAAATGGTGAAGCATCACCAGGATGTTTGATATTGGGTTTCAGTATAAAACTTCTGACAGTCTTGGAGGTCAGACCCTGAACCAGTGGAAGGAGAGAGATGTGAAGTGTGGTTTACCTGCCCTCTGAGGAGTCAGAGAATCAGAGAACTACGAGTGGTTTGGGTGGGAAGGGACCTTCAAGCCCATCCAGTGCCACCCCCTGCCCTGGGTAGGGACACCTTCCACCAGCCCAGGTTGCTCCAAGCCCTGTCCAACCTGGCCTTGGACACTCCCAGGGATCCAGGGGCAGCCACAGCTTCTCTGGGCACCCTGTGCCAGGGCCTCCCTGCCCTCACAGCCAACAATTCCTTCCTAACATCCCATTCATCCGAAATTCCCTGCCCTCTGGGAGTGGGAAGCCATTCCCTGTGTCCTGTCCCTCCAGACCTTGTCCATAGTCTCTCTCCATGTTTCCTGGAGCCCCTTCAGGCCCTGCAAGGCCACAGTCAGGTCACCCCAAAGCTTCTCCTCTCCAGGCTGAACAATCCCAACTGTGTCCCCTTTGCTCCCAGCAGAGCTGCTCCATCCTCTGCTCACCTTGGGGCCTCCTCTGGACTCTCTCCAGCAGTGATCACAATATTCTGATTAGGAAAGATTCTGCTTATTCAACACAATCTGAATTAGTTTCCCTGGGTGTTTCTATCAGTGGAGTTTGGTTCCCATGTGAATAATCAAACCAACCCTGTGGTTTGCAGGAGCAGATGCTTCATCCTTAATCTTGTTCTCCTCACAGGTAAACAAATTCAAAGCAGGTGTTGTTTGCAGATAAACTTTTAGATTCTTGCTATCCAGGAGGGATCTCAGGTCCTGAATATGTTTCCCTTCAAATTCAAAGTGCCAATTGTATCTGATTAGTGGTGGCAGATGGTCAAGATAAAGTTTATAATAAACACATTGACTCTGAAGCCACAGATTCTGCTTCCCAGCAGTGCCTCCATGAGCCTTCTAGAAGAGATTTTCACACTGATTAAAACTTTCAGCTTCTGTACATACCTGTTTAATTCTTTTAACTTTCACACTTTTATTTTCCTTTCTCCTTAATTGTCAGACCCATCACTGTTTAAAGAAGGATATTTATTTTTGGCGTGGTGGAAACAGCTGCAAGAACAGCTCGTTTAAAGTTTATATGTGAGGCAGGCTGGGTTGCTGCAGGTGCAGAACAACTTCTAGCCAAAGGTTTCTGTTCTCCAGCAATCACAGAGTTCACACACCAGCTCAGGCTCTGTCTCTCCAGCCCAGTCAGGACCAGTATTGTGGCCCCAGGGCACCAGGGGATTCACATCCTACTGCTTGATGTTAAACAACAGGATGAGAAGAAATGGCCTCAAGCTGTGCCAGGGGAGGTCCAGGTTGGATATTCAGAAAAATTTCTTCATGGAAAGGGTGTTCAGGCACTGGAAGGGGCTGCCCAGGGCAGTGGTGGAGTCTCTATCCCTGGAAGTACTCAAAAACTTACAGATGTGGTACTTGGGGATGTGGTTAGTGGTGAATACAGAGGTGGTGCTGGGCTGACAGTTGGACTTGGAGATCTTAGAGGGCTTTTCCACCCTCAACCATCCTGTGATTCCCTGTGCCCAACCCCTGCTGGTGCCCTGGCCCCTGAACAAGGTGTTCCCACTGTGGCCAAGACACTAAAGATGTCTCAGAAAACCAGGTGTGGATATTTCCCAAGAGGATTTGTTGTTGGCACCATTCCACAGTTTTCTCCCTGGATCCCTGTCACTGTCTGGTGTCATCCCTCAAAACTGTTGCAAGGATTTAATAGTTCTGTGCATATGCTTCTTTCCAGCACATCCCCAAACCACAGCAGATATCACATCACTCCCTGCCATGGGCAGGGACACCTCCCACCAGCCCAGGTTGCTCCAAGCTCCATCCAACCTGACCTTGGACATTTCCAGGGATGGGGCAGCCACTGTTTCTCTGGGGATCAGATCCCAACACCCCCTGAAGGGTTCTTCAGATATTCCACAGGTGGTGGTTTAGTGTTTCACACCACATTTATTGATTTGCAGCTACTTGACACTATGGGGGGTTCAGATGTTGCAGAGGCACAAAATGAACCCCCCTTGGGAGGGTCCTGGGCCCTCCTCTGAGCTCAGGAGTAGCTCCAAGCACTGCTGGGGAGCAGCCAGAGGGATCAACCAGGACAGAGCTGGTGCCCTGAGGAACCCCACCAGGATTCCTCTGCAGAGCCACTAGTGGAGCTCCAGTGGTGAAAGAAGCTTCTAAACCTTATTAGGTTTACAGAGAAGCTTTGCAATGTTCAGCATTTGAACAATTTGATAAAGAGGGAGGTCACTAATGGAACAGCACAGGCCCCAGGGTCAGAAACAGAGCAATTTTCCCTTTCTTAATAGGCTGGTAAAAAGAACTTAATAGCCATGAAATTTAAATGGCTCAAAATCAGACAAAGGAGAGAAGGGAACAGGAAGCACTGGAAGAAACACAGCTGGAATTTCAGAGGTGCTCAGTCCTGGCTTGGCCAGCCTGGAATCATCTCTAAATACACAGGTTTCGTGATTGCTGGTGGGACAATGTACAGAAAGACAGTTTAGATGGAAAAATCCAGGAGAGGAGTTTTAGTAAATTCTTCCTGTATAGGATAAAATGTTTAAGAGAGGCTTAAGGAGTTTCTAGAATAAAAACTTGTGAACTGTTTACCTGTTGTTAACAATATGTGTTATCTTTGTATCTTGAGACTGGCAGCAGTTTAGTAATTATTGCCAACCTGACCTTGGACATTTCCAGGGATTACAGGGAATTGCCATTAGAATGGGAGATTGTCATATGTAACAGACAAAAGTGTGCTAAAAAAAACAGTATTTTGACCAATAATTAGCATTGATGGAACATAAACCCCATCAAATATGCCAACCTTAATCTCACTGTTGAACTTGTCATAAAAGATAGTTCAGGGTGATTAAATAGGGGTGGAGAGATTAGAAATACCCTGCTCTGAGGAGACTAAGACAGAAAGAGGAGAGGGCTGCAGGTGAACAAGTTTATTCACATGAAAGAAGAATGAAGGAAGAAGCAACACTGTGGGAAATACCCTGCTCTGAGGAGACTAAAAGGGACTGACAAGAGTTTCCAGTCTGGGTTAAAAATCGATGGTGTTTGTCATTTACAGTCATGGTATTCAAGATATATGAGTTCAATCCCTCCCATTTTTCCTGCTTCTTTTCCCTAAATGGGGCTCAGACATGCCCAGATTATTAAAGCTTTTACTGAAATACAATTTTCCTCCAGTTCACTGTTGTACCTGTGTCATGTATGGTTGGGATTATGAGTCCAAGATATCAGAGAATCTGTGCAAAATAGACAGATGTAAATTTTGGTGTCCCATTGATGTTGTCAAGAGAAGAAGTTCTGAAGATGTGTATTAATTGCTTTTCTTACCATCTCTGTAGGACAGTGATATAGGGTATAACACACAGGATAGAACCTGGTTATTCTGATTTTTCTCTGAGAACTTGTGCTGACCTGACAGTGCAGGTGTTGGACTTCACTCCAACTCAGTCAGTTCAAGGTTTTTTTTGCTGTGGTGATATTTTCAATGTGGCCATGTGGTTATTGCCAGGGTTATTTCAGCTCTACCAATACCACACACAATAAAATTCAGTCCCAACTAGGCTGACACTGGGTTCCAAATCATATTTGCAGCCATATCTGGGATACCAATCATATCCCTCTGCATTAATTGGGACTGTAGATTTCAAACTTTTGCTGCAAGACAATGAAAAGGAAGCAGAATGTAAATTAAATGTCTAAATCCATGGCTGAGGAGGAAGAAAACACCACAACCATCATAATTCCTCCCAGAGGAGAACTTGGTGACATCCCTGTCCTGTTCCTCTGAGTTTTCCTGGAGGAAGGATGAAGTGGTGGCCCTGGGGCTCTGAGGAGCTCTGGAAGGGTGAATATAACCCAGGACTTCTTACCTGTCACCTGTCTTAATTACTAATTAGACTATTGTAGAGTAACCACAAATAAAAGCTGATTAATTTTGTTCAAGCAACCTAAACGTTAATTGGGCTAAAATTAAGTTTTTAGCTCTCAAAATAATTTGTAACATTTTGCTTGTATGGAAATTGTGAGTTATAGCAAAATTTTGACAGTAATGACAGGAACATGCATGGAAAATCCTGGGAATGTAACTAGGGAGTAAAGCAATTTATTGCTCTAAACGATGCACTTATAAGGGATTCTTGAAGAGTTTGCAATGCCAAATCATTCCTAATTTGATAGGTGATCAATATTATACTAGAAATTAATAATTCCCCCCATGAAGCCATGTGGGGAAGCCACCAGCAGGGGTCCTTCTCTCTGTAAACCCCTTTGACCAAATATTTTCATTTCTAAAGTTATTTATAACATTTTTCCTGGGTTTTCCTGGGTTTTCTTTTTTCCCTCTCCTGGTTGTTTAAACAAAGTCTCCACATGGTGAGGGATTTACATCTTATCCTTAATCAAAGCTCCCAAGAAGATTCAGCTTCACCTAATGATGGGGAGGGAACGGGGATTTGAACAGGATTTAAAGCAGCGAAAAGCAGGAAGAGATTTAATGATTAGCAAAAACAAAGTAGGAGGGATTCCTGGAAAATGTGGATTTAATGAGTTATTGGAAAGAGGAGAGAGAGGCCACTTGGCAAAAAGACATGGAGTTGAATGTTCATTGTGCTTTCAGCAGGAGGAGAATAATGGCAGGAAGGGCTTTAAAGATGTAATGAAGAAATACATAATCCCACACAGGAGAGTCAGGAGCTGAAATATTCTTACCTGCTGACAGGGAGGAAAGTACAAAGTCTATTTAATGAGGGGAAAAATGTAGTGGCTCCCAAGTCCTCCCCACTTTCCCAACCTTATGGGCACAACTCAATATCGGTGTGTCGGTGTGTGTTTCTCACCTCCTTCCATGTTGTTTAGTCATTGTTGCTTCCTGAACTCCAAGAATATTTTTTTGCAAGGTGAGAATTTGGTCCCAATGATTTTGTGTCATTCCATTTCCTCAGGGGTGGGAGGAGAAGGAAGGAACATTGAACAGAATTCACAACGAATTTGAAATTATTCCTTTTGCAACTTTTTTATTATTTTTCAGATCAAGTGAATCAAAAGTTTCAGAAAAGTGGGTCGCAGTGATATAAACACCACACAGGATCTTCACATGGCCCATGACTGTGTTCATGCTGGACTGCAGATGGACTAGGAAGTTTTATCTCATTAAGCAGCAAATATGAAGGATTTTGAGTGTTTTTCTTCTTTTTCTCCTCCAAAACCCCCCTGCTCTTTGTCTCTATAATAATATTCATTCAGTAGTGTTTCCACATGAAGTGAACAGAGAAGGAAAGGAAGGCCAGGTAGGTCAGAACCATTATGACTTTAAGAAATTAATTTTTCCTAAGTCAAAAGCCTATCAGAAATAATAGATGGCAAACATATATATCTTATACATGTTTTATGATCTTTTGAGATTCCTTGTACCTTTTTGTTCTGTAAAACTTCATCCCAGCCTGATGTTTTTAATTTTGTATTTAGGCACTCGGTTGTACTTTACTAAATGTCACAAATTGTTATGTAATAGTGAGTTTATTGCAGTTAAACTGAATTTTACAGCTTCACTAAATCATGCTTTTCTGTGGAGACAAGCTGTGATTTTCCACATGTGTTTCTAAACTACAGATTCAGTGTATATATATTTTTTATTTCATTCTATTGTTCAGTGAGTGTTGTCAGTTCAGGCTGATCCATGGTGTTGTTTGGCATTAATCACAGTCACATGGCTGTTAAATGGTGCCACAGCAGAACAAAATCCCCTCAAGCTCACATTAACAATGGCCTTCCGTTCCCCATTCCATGATTCCATTGATATTTACATTTCTTGTGCAATGAAATGCACTTCCTGTGCTTATAAGTTGCACAGAAGATTTCACACTTTCTCTAAAGGGGAAGAAAGTGCATTTTATTGCATCTGCTGCCTGGAGCAGTTTGGTTTATTGCTACCAGTGATTCTCTGCAAGAGAAAAATGGGTTGATAATTGTAAAAAGATGATAAAATAGAACAAATAGATACTTTTGTGACGTCTTGAGGTAGAAATATCTCCATGATCCCTGTGCAGTCAGGCCATGTGAACTCTATCAATGCCCACTAATCAAACAGAGGGGAAACCACCTTTGAAAATTAACCTTTCAGGGATGCTCTCACTTGCATTTTTCCTGGGTCTTATTGCTGAACACGGTGTGCTAATGATGGGAGAGTTATTTGGGATTTAGGGCTGTTGTTTGGGCAGTTTTTGGCTTGGTTGATTTTTCCCTTCCCAGCTCCCATGTGATTTTCTCAGTAACCATCCAAATGGGCCATTAAACACAAGGAATTCCTTGCTGTGCCAACTGAGCAGCCCAGTCCTTACCAGAAGATCCTGGTACAGATTTTAGCTGTGGCTGGAAAGGCACAGCCCAGTATCAGAGACCTCAGCTCACCATTTCTGAACTGGTTTTACTGGTCTAGAAGTGCCAAGAGGACAGAGGCCTTTGCCATCTGCAGCACGAGGGGTTATGAGTGACATCCCTTCAGCTCAAGGTGGATGCCACAGGATAAAAAGGTGCTAAAACCAGAGCATACCATTAAAATCAGATTTAATTCGATTTTCCCCCTCAGTCATGCAGGACACACCAAGGTGGAGGTTGCCAAGGAGGGACATCCAGACTAAGCAATAGGTATTTTAGAAATTAAATGATGAAGACATATGGCTCAAATGGAAAATTTTAACCCAAATTTACATTGTGTCCTGTAATGAAATGGATTTTCCCCTCAGTCATGCATCAAATTTCTGGGTTCAGCTTCACACCAAAAAAGGAGGGGCTGGGACACCACAGTCAGTGGCAAGAAAGGACATTGCCCTGTGCTGGGACATCAGTTTTGAACCTTTATTTTGTTATTGTTCCCAGCTGAGTTGCCTCTGGTCTTTGTTCCAAGCTGTGTAAATCATTAATTAAAAGTGCAAGAAATAAAAGAGAGACTTTCTTGAATCTGAATGTGCAGCTGGAAGTGTCAAGCACCAGAAATACAGAAAGTGTCCTCACCTCTTTACAAACCACTTGGCAAAGAATTTTGTCTAAGGAACAGGAACTTTCCACAGCTTGGACACTTTTTGAAGGACAAGGAAACATTTCCTGTCCATATTTATGACCAGGTGATGATGTTTTTAATCTTAACTACAATGAGTAGGTTTGCTTGTGGAAAATTTATTTCCTGCCACTTTGATTAGAATTCTGTCTGTCATTAAACATCATCTTGAGCAGTTTTTAGCTCAAGGTACATGTTCAAATGGCTCTGAAATCACCAATTTAATCAAAAGTTTGCAAGGGACAGTTGGTGACTCTCATGAATGAATTATAGTCACCAGACTCCCACCCTGAGCAAATGCATTTCCACTCATCTCTACTGTTTCCCAAACTATAACTATATATATTAAAACTGACTTGACAGAAACAGGAGCTTTAGCAGCAAATTTCTTTGTGGCACTAATTTGTTATTTATCCCAATACCCACTGGAAGCTAATTTTATTCTGCTTAATTGCATTTTTTGTAATAGTTGTGAAGTGTTTTCTTGCTCAGAAAGGCAGCTACATTTGATTTTGTACTGTGAGGAAACACCACTCTCCTGCATCATTACATCATAATGGGAGAACTTGCTTCCTTTGTAAGTGGAGGCCTTCCTTCAGCGATGGGAAGAGAAAAAAACTGGGAATTAAAGCTCCAAGGAAGCACCAACACACCACATGTGGCATCACAGGAGGGGGAGATAAGATTTGCACTGTGACACTGCAGAGCTGATTGCTGCCTGACGCCTCTGATGAGACAGCACTGGACACTGCTGGGAAGAAGGCTAATCTGGGACATTAAAATTCAGATGTTGCTATTAAAAATGGCATTTTGAGGTTTAATGGCAGGCTTTTGCACTTTCCTGGTGCACTTTTCTGTGCTGCTCTTGGACACTCTGGTGTCAGTGATGCTGTTACCTCAACATTACACAATCACACTGTGACAGCTGCTGACAACAGTGAGAACTAATAATGATGGAACTTTATGGATTATTTCTCCCTGTTCTGCCTCAAATATTGCCAGTTTTGACACCAGACGAGGCGATGTCTGCTGAGATTTTCTTTTTCTGATGTGTGATATTTTCAAGTAGCATTAAAATTCATGTTGCAGTTACATGACTGCAGTTGTAAGATCTCCAGCAGAAACATTCTTTATTTCATTTAACGTCGAGTCACAGAGTGGTTTGTGTGTGTTGGAAGGACCTTAAATCCCACCCAGTCATATATAATACTGGTGAAGGTTGTTAGGAATAGGACAAATTTTCCATTGGGGAAAAAACCCCTCTAATTTTACTCCTAACTAGATGTAGTGACTGTACATCTGTCATCACTACAAATTTCTTCTTTACATATCTACACACACACATGTCCACCAGCTTTTTAATTGTCTGTTCCACATGAAATATTTGTGATTTTTTAAATATTTAACTTGTAGACATCCCTTGTTGGCTTTAACTACCAGCCCTTTTTTCTTTTCTACATGGACATTTCCCCATCTGGGTTTTGATAACACAAATGGAGAGATCTTAAAAAATCTCCCCATAAGGTGTATTCCCTACTTGCATGAAAAATTCGGTGGGATTCTTGTTTTTCTTATCCATTAACAAATGTAGTGACCACTGCTTGCCTCTGTATACCTACAAAGATATGGATAATACCAGGAAAATTATATGAAAGACTAATTTTTAGCTTAGAAAATGTTAAGTCTGCAAAACTTCCTTGTTTCACTCTGTGCTAAAGGACCATTTCAATTAAGAAAATACATTTCCAAGTTTGCAAGGTGATGGGTACACACAGGCTTTCATTACACTCTAATTATTAGCAATAAAGGTTTTACATGACATGCAATTTATTTCCTTATATTGAAGGAAAATAAGCCAGGGACAGTCCAGTCCATCATTTGCCCTGTTCTTGCTCTAATGTGCAAATCCTTGGGAGCTTTCCACAAATTTTGCTCAATTTTCCTCTGTTCTGGTTTTCCAAATGCTTCCTGACAGAAAGGGTTTCATAGGACTGAACTTGGATATGTGGGAAAAATACAGAGGTTTTATTAAATGATTCTGAGAGGGATTGGTAAAGAATGTACTTACAGGTCATACTTAAAATTTCATATTAATGATGCCAAAAGGTCATCATTAATATGAAATCCATTAATTTTTGCCCAAGACCCGTTTTCCCTGCAGCCAAATTTGTGACTTTGAATGACTTTTTTAAAGCTCAACATGTTGTGTCACAGCTTTCTCATCCTCATGTTGATGAAGAAGACAAATATATCCTTTAGCTGAGCAAACACCAAGACCTTTTAGTCGACTTCCTACTCATCTGAATGGAAAAAAAAAAGATGGTTTCAAAGGTCTATAAAAAAATCTGTTGCATTTGGCTGGAAAGAAAAGGATCAAAGACAAACATTATTGCTTTGGGGATATATATTTAATGCTTTAACAGATGTCATCAATCTGTTGCCTTTTAATGAGTTTCTCTATGTGCTCCCCTGAATTAATTATCTCTTGTCATCAGTTTTATTCTTCTGGGCTGGATTTTCAGCTACAAAATCCATTTTTGCTTCAATTCCTAATTATGAAATAGAGAGAGAACAGTAACCCCAGGTTTTGAATAGTACATTGGTGATAATGGCCCTTGAACTTGAATCCATGTTGGTTTTTTTTCCCCTGGAACAGCAGCATTTCAGTTTGAAGGACTCAGTTCTCAGAGTTTCTGTATTATTTCTGTACAAAATATTCACCCAGCAAAACAACAAGCACTGATGGCATTTTGAATGTACAATGCACAACTTGTGCTCCCCTGCCAGCTCCTCATTTATGATTATTATTTAAAAGAAAAAGAACTTATCTTGAAATTAAATGTTTCCCCCTTCTTTAGGGTGAAAAAAAATAAAGTTTTTACAAGAAAGAGATTCATTGGAATTATTTAAAGTGCTTTGTGCTCTCTGAGCTACAGGTAAGAACCAAAGAGTCTCTCCCAAAGGCTGGTGGTGCCTTCAGTTTATCCTCCAATTATTTTGCTCAGATTATGGTTTGAAAACTGAAAAATGTATTTTCATATATTTATAATAGAAATATATTTGACATATTTCTACCTCAGTATAAATGCTGAGGTAGCAGTATAGAGGAGTATCAAGGAGGTTTTCAGACGAATCTTTGCAGCTGGTAAGAAAAGGAAACCCAAAGTATTATGGAATAGAGTGAACTTGCCATGGGATGTTTGATGGGATCAGGTTAAAAAAAATTATGGGATGCTTTAAGGGATGCTGGAGATGTAGAAAACCTGTTATGGAGTATTTAGTGGAACAGCAAAAGGGAAGGAAAGGACCAAATTTGATGCCTGAGAAATGAGTGCGAGAAAATAGAAAGGAGAGAGGACAAAAAGGATCAGTAGAGAGTGAAAAGGCTGCTGTAAGTTCCAATTATTTTGTATTTCTAGACAAATATCATTAGAGAGGAGTGTGGCCATTCAGTGGTTTCTCTATTTTTAATGAAGTCCTGTAACTTATGCAAGCAAAAAGTCCATATAATGAATGAGTAATCCAGGAATGCTGGAGGAAGTGAGGAAAACTTAAGCTTATACTGGAAAAATTTTAAAAGCTTCTGCACAATAATATTAAAAATAAAGATTTCAGAAACTGTCACTTAAAAATAATGTGAAGGAGCACTGGTTATACTGGTTTTAATACAAGCAATGGTAACTCTGCTCACATATTTACAAAATATTGTTGCTCATTATGAAGATTATCCCTAAAGTTACACAGTCTTATCAAAATGACCTATCTCAAGTTTTTGTGAAATCTTCTTTTTGTTCTTCATGTCAGTAACACTCACCACAGGATTTTCGGTCTTCTGAGGTGTGTGACAAAAATCAGTGAACAAAAAAATCCAGAAAGCATGGCCCAAATAAAACTGAAGATTAGATAAACAGTCAGAAATAATCCAACATATACTATATAGAACCTTTTAGGAAGCTATTAAAATATAGGCTTCAGACCTTAGTGCACCTGGTTAATGATTTTCACATAAAGGAAGCTGCATAAACAAAGATAACATTGAATACAATCAGTTTTATCTCCTAATTTCTCAAAAGTGTGGCAGGAAAACATGCCTTCTCTGTCACTGAATAGGTCCCCATGTTCTACAGACCTCTCTCAGATGAATAAAACACTACATGTGCTTCCAAAATATATGATATACTGGAAGGTTCCTTAAAAGCCTCCTCAAGGTGGTAAAAAGCCTTTATTAAGCTCCAGTCTACATATATTTAAATATGCCTCTTTAATTTTGCCAGTGTTGTGCTTGTAGTTATTCTTCATCAATGATATTTTCCCTTAGATGTGTTTATAGGGTAATCTTTGCTCCCAAACACATATTTTTAATAGGAAAAGCTTATAAATGAACCCAGCTGTATTAGTAATTTCTGTTCATGGTCAGCCTGATCCTTGAAAATTAGTAACCAGCTTAGAATTCCTATTAAAGATGATTCAATGTTGCCTTGTCCAGGAGTTCTCTGTTCCTGTGTTTCCATCACAAACCTGTGGATTTTGGGGTCACACTTCCTTTGAGGAGGCCACTGATGCTGCTGTGGTCCATAATTCTGCTTTCTGCCCTTTTTTGTCTCGTGAGCTGTTGTCAGAAGTCCTTTAAACTGGTGCTGAGGTGTGAAAATGGGCAGGATGCTGCTGCATCCCATTCCTTTCCCTCAGCCCTGCCTCCACTCATCCAGACCCAGCTGCCCAACATCCCAGGAATCCTCTGTGCTGCAGACAGAGGGAATTGGGATCCACCTAGCAGCATTTCATTCCTTATCATTTTTACCCCTGTGATAGAAGGAGCTGCAACAAGCTCCATCCGCTCTTTCATTTCTTCAGCTCTGCACAGACTTATCTCCATTTTTGCTTTCCAGTTTCTGTGTTTCTTTTGTCTGAAAATCCCACATTTCTGGTGGATTTATAATTACAGTTCTATGTAAAATAACCTCAAATCCTTAAATCCTTGCTGAAATATTGGTCAGCCAGGCTGGCTGAGAAAGAGGGAAAGGGGGAAACATAAATATGTATCCTAATAAAATGTTTGAAGTGATTTTTTGTGACAATTTACAAGACTGGAGGCAATTACATGCTGTGCTCCCAATATAAACACAGGGCTCAGAACACAAGGTGGGGAGTTTCTAGGCCTGTTATACATCTGGGGTTTGTGTTGTTTAAAATCACCTGTGTAGTTTAAAAGGCAGGAAATACAATAGGAAATGAATGGAATGTGTTGGGCTGAAGGAAACCAAGGATGTTGTTGTAGCCTTTCCCTTTTCTTCCCCTCCAGAATGTCTGGAAGGTGTGGGAGAATCACAAGTGTTGGAGCTGCCAGATGTGGTGGCCTGACAAAGGTGTCACCAGGTCCATCCCATAATGAGACTGGGGTATATCTGGAATTAGCACAGGCTGTGCTTCCACCTGCACACACAGACATGGACACACACATGGACAGTCAGGGTTGTCCACCTGGGTCTCTCCCTTTCCCATACCCATGGAATGGTTTGGGTTGGAAGGGATCTCAAAGCTCACCCAGTTCCACCCCCTGCCATGGGCAGGGACACCTTCCACGAGACTACATCCCATAATAAGTCACATTCCCCTCTCCTGCCTGCAAGGTGATGCAGGGAGCCTGTTCTGGGGGTATCCTGATGGGTCTCACCCAGAAGCCATGGAATGTCCATCCTCCTCCAACAGTTCTGGGAGCAGGAGGGTCCTTTGTGTCATCACAACCTGACAAAGGCCACAGAGAGGTGGGAGAGCTGGACTGGAATAAATTAGTTAAACAAACAAAAAAGCTTTCAAGGAAGAGGTAAAACCCCCTCAGTTCCATTTTGCAGAATCCAGATTTCCCATTGGTTCAGTAGGTGCAGCTCATGTTGGAGAGACCCAGGAGTGACTGCAGAGTAACTGAAGGACTGGATGAAACATGACTTGTCCATATAGTTAAGAACATCTCTACAGCTTGCCCTGAATTACCATAAAACTGATTTTAGATCACATCCAACAGCTTTTCTTGATGTTTTTCTTATAGAATGAGTTGATAGGAATGCAGAGAGAAACCATTAACTGTTTCCTCACCCAAACGTATTTTTGAAAGGAATTCCTCAAGGAGTTGATCCTTCTGATCCAGTTTAAGAGCAGGTTACACAGGGAGCAGCAAGACACAAACACCATCTGATTCAAAAGCCTCTGTCCTAAAGCATCTGCCTGGTGACTTAATGCATTTCCTTCAAAACAGGACCATCTTTGTGCCAATAGAGAACAAAAAGCACCTTCATTGCCCTAAAAATCTCCCACCTCCCCCAGATTTGTCTCCTTTGCCTGCATGAAATAAATTAATGAAGAAATCCATTCAAATGTGGGTAGCAATTAAGAGATCCCTTCACCTGGAGGACTGTTCATGTGGCAGCTCCAGCTTCAGCTTCATTCAGCTATTGCAAAAGGAGGAAGAGAGATCCAGGTCTAACTTGCACTAGGAATGTGGCTCCTGTGGGAATATTTCTGCAATGGATATAACCAGTGACTATATAATAACATATTTCAGAAAGTGGACTAAATATCTGCTGGGCTTAGTGTAATAAAATAATCCACTAATGTCCAGCTATACAAATTTAATTTACTGTAATATGGGGGTTTTGTTACTTGAAATCCCATGGACATTATCTCCACCTGGGAAAGATCAATCTCAGTTAAGCACTCAGCACTTAAGATAAAATGAGAACAGGATTAATGGGTTTATACTCTGTTATTTAAGAGCCATTGGCAAAAAAATGACCCTCAGTTTATGTGTATAATATGACATTTCTCCTTTGCACCTGTACTCCCTCAATACCTCTAAAATAATAGCAATAAACATAAACCTGCCAGGACTGGGCAGAGATTTCGAGCTGCCCAGACCTTGCAGGGATGAGCTCTGGGTTGATCTCCCTCCTTGTTTCTTGTGCTCTGTGTGTTCCAAGAACTCACTTGGAAATACATCCTTTGCTTTCTTTAAGGACAAAATCTGTCAAAATGCCCTCAGTTTAGCTGGTGAAAAAAGGAGAGAGAGATACAATTAGATATCCACAGCTACAGCCTGACAAATGTGGGTTAGAGACTGGTGTGTCTTGTGACCCTCCTGGGGTGACTAATGGGGTTATTATTCAAAAATAGTATTCAATAATCCCATTTATTGTCTTTTTTTTTTTCCTTTCCATTAATTTGGAGAGAATGTCTTAATGTTTTGGAAGCTGTTGATGGCCATATCTCCCATATTGCAAAGGTTATTTTTGTTCTCAGGTTCTGTTCTTATCTTTTTCCTTCGTAAGCTGCTGATTCAAAACCTCCCTCTTGGTGATTGCTGGAAAATCACAGAATAATATCATATCCTGAGCTAGAAGGGACCCATAAGGATCATTGAGGCCAATCCCTGGCCCTGCACAGGATGATCTCTAAGGTCCCTTCCAATCCAAACCAGTCAGTGATTCTATGATATTCACTATTTCTTACAACAAATTAAAGGAAAAAAAGTTAGAAGTTTCTGTATTTGTACAAATCTAATGTTTTGATTGACTTGATCCAGTTATTTCTTTTTTCCCTGCAGATATGTAGTTCACAATATTATGATTTTTTTCATTATAACTGAGGAAAAGAAAAAAAAATGAGGTTCATAAAACCAAACTTGGCAGAGCTCTGAGTAGATATTCTTTCCTACGTCTCAGCTGCAAAGATTCCAGCTGAGTGTGATCATAAAGATAAGTTGGTCAAACACAGAAATTCACAGCTGATTATTAACAAATAAAGGGAATGGAAACCAGTAAATAACCTGTCAATTCTACTTTCACCACGATTCTATATGTGGAATTCCTGGCTGGGAGGGTGGGGAGGCCCTGGCACAGGGTGCCCAGAGAAGCTGTGGCTGCCCCTGGATCCCTGGGAGTGTCCAAGGCCAGGTTGGATGGGGCTTGGAGCAACCTGGGCTGGTGGAAGGTGTCCCAGCCCATGGCAGGAGTGGAATGAGATGATCCTTAAGGTCCCTTCCCACTCAAACCATCCTGGGATTCTATGATACATTTTCTCAGCCTGATGTTACCCAATGTACCAGACCAGAGTGGAGATATGAAGAGACTGGAAATACTGGATATTTTACCATAAATTCTGCTTCTCAGTTTACACTGGAAAGAAACTTCTTGTGTCTATTTATCAAGTTCTGTGCAGAAATACCCTGGTATTACATTAATGCCTGCAAAGCCTTCAGAATGTGTCTTCCAGAATGCTGACAATCAAACAAGATGCATGGCCTGCTAATGGCTACCAGGATATACAAGGGTAAAGTATATCCCTGAGGGAACTAATCTACTGTTTTATTAAAGATGGATTACAAAGCAGGAGAGAATATATTTTCTCATAGCCTTAAGTACTCTTTGAAGCACTCAGAAACTTTCAGGTTCCTGTCTTTTCCATTAAAAGTTTTTCCTGGGTTACTTTTGTTCACCTGCTTCCTTATTCTCTGTGTTGGTTTCTCTTTCCTCACCTTTTTTTCCCATCTGTTCTTGCTGCAGGAGACTACAAAAGGCAGAAGGAAACAAACTGCCCTCCACACTGAGATCTGCCTGCACAGGGCTCCAGCAAACATTTTGAGTTATTTTTATCTCCACTGAGCCTTTTCTCTCTTTCTGCACAGAATCATAGAAACACAGAGAGGTTTGTGTTAGAAGGGACCTTAAACTCGTCCAATCCCACCCCCACACTTTCCACCAGCCCAGGTTGCTCCAAGCCCCATCCAACCTGGCCTTGGACACTTCCAGGGATCCAGGGGCAGCCACAGCTTCTCTGGGCACAGGTACCAATCTGCTACCAGAGATGTTACTTTTCCAGTTTGTTTAATGAAAAATTTAACTGTTGGGTGAATTTATCCCTAAAGAGGAACAGTGGTAGAGCTGTATCCTGACTTCAGCAAATCCTCTGGGTTTGTTGTTTGTTAATAAGAATCCAAGGACATGTTGAGTTGGAAGGGACTCACAAGGATCATCCAGTCCAACCCTCAGCCCTGTACAGGCCCAGCCCCAAGAGTCACCAGAGGATCATCCAAACCCTGCTGTAGCTCTGGCAGCCTTGGGGCTGTGCCCACTGCCCTGGGGAGCCTGGGCAGTGCCAACCACCCTCTGGGGGAAGAACCTTTCCCTGAGATCCAACCTGACCCTGCCCTGACACAGCTCCAGCCCTTCCCTGGGTGCTGTCCCTGGTCCCCCCAGAGCAGAGCTCAGTCCTGCCCCTCCTCTGCCCCTGCCCAGGGAGTTGGAACTGCACTGAGCTCTGCCCTCAGTCTCCTCTGCTCCAGCTGAACAGACCTGAACAAGACATATCATTAAGGGTGGAAACGACCTCCAAGGTCATCAAGTCCAACCTTCAATACTGCCCTGGTTCAGTGGGTGGCTGTTCACAACCTTCTTGTAAGGCTGGTTGGCATTTTCTGTGCTGTAAAGTGTCTGTGCTGCATTCAGAGACTGAAAAGGAGAAGGAACCATTGTCCCTGAGCTCCAGGAATATTGGCTAAGCTCAAACAGGATATTGCAGTACACTTACACACACTAGCAGTTTAATCACATCAGGGAAATTATCAGAAAGTTTTTTAAATGGTTCCTCAGTCTCCCTTTCCTTTCCCTGTTTCACACACCCCTTTTTTTGTCTGTAGATTTTTCTGTACAGTAAAGCTGGGATGTCACTCTTTAACATAAAAATCATTGCCTTTTTTTTCCTCTCTCATTTTCTGTCCACCTCTTGCTCTGTCTCTCTGTCTTTCTATAATTCACAGAAATTATATTAAAACAGTGATGTGAAGTTGTTTTTTGACTCCAGCACATCCAGTGGGAGGTGATAATGGTGATTGATTTCTATTCTACACTGAGACATGGGATTTACTGCAGAACAATTTTTTGATGACCAGAAAGGTTTTGTGATAACATGAAGTATCACAGCACAGTGAGATTATGATGCAAAGTGTGAAATGTCACAGCTCAGAGCAAGGATTTGTTGGCTCCTGTGTTTTAGGAACTCAGTTCCAGACTCATGTGGGATTCAGAAGTCCCTGAAGTTCCCTTTGCAATGGGAATGAGCCCATTTTCCTGAGCTCCTGGCTCTGTTGGTCACATTCAGGACGGAAAGTACAGACATGTCTTTGAGAAAAAGGAATCATTTATGTCTCACTTTGGTTTGTAGTCGTTGAGTTTTGGGGTTTTTTTTATTTCTTAGGGGTTTTGTATTATTTTTAAGAAAAGAAAATAGACAGAGGCATCTAAAAATAATTAAAGCAGACACCAAGATTTTGGTTTTCAGTGAGTGCAGTGATTCTACAGAGTGATCTCATTATGGGGGAGACTTTGGGAAGGAGAAAAGCAAGGTGATTAAAAGAATGATTCTGCTAATATATTACTTTATGGGAGGCTGTGTTATTCCACTCTTGCTTCGAGATGTTTTTGAGTAAATGCTCCATTTAACAGTCTATTTTTAATGTAAAGAAAGGGAAGGAGTCAGTGCCCAACAATCATTACATTTTTTATATCATATTTCTGTTTGTAAAATCTGCTGAATCTGGACAAATAAAAAGATGGTACTTAACTAAGGTTTTGCTCTATTTAAGCCAAGCTTATAAACTCTAACTGAGTCTGAATTTTTTATGCTGCAGTTTTGCAGTGGTGCCATTTGGGCTGTTAAAGTAATTTCAACATTTTCATTACCAAGACTGTTATCTGAAATTGCCAACTCAACCAAAAAAACCTTCCCAAAAATACCCACAGCTTTGGGCAGAGACAGTTTTCCTAATTTCACCCAGAGCAATACTGTTCTTTGCTAAGATAAAATCAAAAATAAGTAGTCAGAAGATATAACCCCGAAAGCGTAGTAATTTCTGAATTTTTGATAGAAAATGTGCAATATTTTCAGAGTAAGGTGGGAGGCAGAGCTTTGGTGTTTATTGTTGTGGTGCTCTATTGCCTCTTTCACAGTTCATCTTGATTTTGGGGCACATCCATGGCATTTTGGTCCTTTATTAGGAAATAAAAGAAATTCAAATCTGGCATCTTCCTGTTCATATCCCTTGTGGAGAGGGTGTATGGTGACATGACCAGGCCTGGCCACACTCACAAGATAACCTAAATCATAAATATGGATATAAATATAATAAAATCTAAGTAAAATATAATAAATAATTTGTAGAATGTGCTTATTCTATACATAAATAGAAAAATAAAAATAGAAAAATAATAAAAATACAAATATATANTGTGATAAATAACCATTAGAATCTGCTTATTATATAAAAATGAACATAAATATAAAACATAATAATATATCAATAAATATATAAGAAATTATATTTAGAATATGCTTATCATGTAATATATGAAAGAAATACAGATATAATAAAAATATAACTATAATTTAACTAAAGCGTGATAAATAATCCTTAGAATCTTCTTGTTATGTAAATACAAATATAAAAACTAAAAATATAATAAATAATCCCTAGAATCTGTTTTCTGTACATGTCCAAAGACACATTTAGTATTTAGTATTTGTTGCACTTCCTGGTTTTATAAGCTTTCCCTAAAGCAATTCCAGTTCAATGAAATGACCATATTAAGGCATGAGGGCAAACAAGTTCTTCAGGTTATGGAGAATATACTTTTTATCATCCACAATGAACTAATGGGATCCTGGGACTGTTGTATTTTCACAGATTTCCCCCAAAATGTGAAGAAAATCAGGGAAATGTGAACTACATGATGAATTAATTTGCCCTTTTAAAATCAGTTTGGTTACAATAATAATGGTGACTTAAAGTAAGAAACCCCTAAGATTCCAGCTGACTCCCAGACAGGGGGTTTAGACCAGATCTAATGTTTTCCTTGGATAAAATGAACATCTTAAATCCAGTGTCTGCATCGTATAGTTTTAATAGCTTTTTTTTTACTGTGTTTTCATTTCTTTCAATGACCTGCTCTGCAGCATCTAATTTAAGGGATTTGTAATAAAAAATACCACTTAATTCATTGCAGTGTCCAGATGCATCTGTTTGTATTAAGAGTGCTCAGAAAGACAGAAGGAATATGAGGAGGTGATAATCCATCTTTATTACAAACACCTCAGCAAGTGACTGGAAGGATGCCAATATCTGGCTTTGCAAACTGCAGTGGTGCTTAAAGTGCATTTAGTGAGCTTTTATTCCCAGCTGATAAAGACTGGGAAGAGATTCAGGGAGTATCTTTCAGTACTTTGGATGAATCTCTGAGCTTCTACAACAGTAACCACAAAGAATTCTTTGAAACTGGAATAACAAGGGGCTGTAAAATTCCAACACTTTCTTTAAACGTTGACCTCAGTGGGGAACCAAGAGGAAAAGGTGTAGATTTCCCTAGAGTTCTGCTTCTAATCTAAACCCAAATAGCTCCATATCCACTATTAGACTCCTGGAATCCCATTCCTAGATTCCTACCCCCATGTTTGCATGGAAGAGAGGAGAACTTCCCAAGGAGTTGTGGCCAAAGGGAGACCAGGCTGTGCTCCCCATCATTAGAAACCCGTTTTCTTGCTGGATCTTAGGTAGGTTTGGAGGCAGCCAGGCAGTCCAGGACATTCCAAATCCAAGTCTAGAATAATACACTTTCTAAAATGAAAATTAAATCTGAGCACAAATCAGGCTGATCCTTCTTCATTAAAAAAAATCACAATTCCTTTACACAGCTTTTTATTGTGGTTATTTTTCCTTATGTTTATGTAAAAAGTCTTCTTTTTTTTTCTTTTTTTGTGTCTTGAGGTCACTTCTGTCATTTTTACTGATATTTATTTACAGAAACATTAACTATCCTGCAAAGAATGAAAGGCTGGTACTGTTAGTCCAGTCCTGAGTTACAAGCACAATGTTCAAGGTACAAGTTCTACACTTGGCTTAGATATAGCAAAGCCTTACTTAAGTATCATCTTTTTATTTATTCAGATTTCACATATTTTACTAACAAAAATATAAGATAAAAAAAGTAATGATTGTTGTACCTCCAGGAATCCATTTTTAAATAAATATCCAAATATTTTAAACACAGTTTTTTAAGTTCTTTATCCTTTTAGTACCTTCTAAGTAATTTAAACTGTCTGGCAAATTATGCAACCAGAACTTCTAAGTTTCCTTCACTGAAATTAAAGTCAAGGAATAAACTTAAGCTTAAGAGAGAGGAATACTGGTGCTTTGGGGTTAAAGACAGAACCAGACAGTAAAATTTTCATGAAAGAAATCACAACTGAGACATTTTGATCGCCGTTATGGGTTTGAAGGTCTTGGGGAAAGTCTGGTGAGATCCAGACTTCCTTGGGTTTTATTCCCTGTGACACAACAAAATTGTTAATGATTTAATTTCTTTCAGCTCCAGAGGAGTCTGAAATAGTTCTGGGACTGCTGGAGGAGTCTGGCAGGACACACTAATGTGCTGATGTCAGCTGGAATTTTCTGTTGGAGACTGCACTGCACGTTTCTCTTTCATACCCACATTGGAAATCCCACTGCTCACAGTGTTTGCTTTCCTTCCTCTTTGGTGTTCAAACACTACTCACATTTTTGTGTTTTCACAGCAATTTCAGCTTGAACTGACTGGCACCAACAAACTCCTGGCCTGGGTGATGCTGCAGCATCTCCACCCTCTGTGCAGCCTCAGCACTGTCCCCTGACTGCTCCGGGAGCTGTTCAGGCAGAGTCACCCCAGCAAAAGAAACTGGTATTTCCCAAGCTGTCTCCTGCCTTGGTGCCCTCAGCTCACTGAGGAGGAAAAAGCAACAAAAGCCATCTGAAGGTGCTGTCAGTGCTGCTCGTGTGGAGCTTCTCCCCCACAGCTGCTGTGCAGTGTTTTCAGCCCTCAATCCACAATCCCAGAGGTTCCCCCGGGGTCAGGGGGCTCAGCTTTGCCCAGGGTTGGGTCCTGTTGGAGCTGCTGGATGTGGCTCTGCCCTGGGGCAGCTCCAAGTCCCTTCTCACTGACCCCCCCTGCTACCAACACTGTGTGAGTCCATCATTTCAGCAGCGCAGGATTCGGAGATCTGAGGTCCTTTTTTTTCCACACAGTAGTGTTGTGGGAGGATGAAGATGGAAACTTGGAGTGAGAGCAAAAGCTGCAATGATGTCAGCATCACCCAAGAGGCCTGAGTTGTAACATTTTCATAAACAACTCCAATTTTACTGGATTTTTCCTGCATGCTGACCTAAGAAGCCTTTTCCAGGTTGCTGTAGTCCATCTAAATTCTCGAGGATGCTGTTTTACCAGTGACTGATCATGTAATTCCAGTGAAATTTGAGCCTTTTAAATAAATGTCCACACAAGTCAAGGAGAGAGGTCACTGCTGGGCAGAGGGAAACCTGCCAGAAACACAGAACAACATTAATGCAGAATTATATCAAGTACTGAAAGCCAAAACAAGTAGAAAGAACCAGCAAGATCAGTAGGAGCAAGAATGTCAATCATGTGTTTAAGAGTCAAACAATAACAAATTCATATTTCAGCATCTTATTAATAGAGATTGTGGAAGAAACACAGCTAACAGCAATTTTGGCAGACATTTCAGTTTATTGTCATGCAATTACTATAATGTTGTTTGAAATTTTGCATTTTAGTAAATGAAGTTATCAGTGAATCATGATATACATGCTTTGAAATCATCTTAGATTGATACAAAAGAATGACTGATATGCTAATGCTTCTGTATCTCAATTAGGAAAACATTCTGATAAGAAAAATGGAGCCTAGTATTTAATCGAGGTAATTCAACGACATTTTATTCCTCTTATGTTTTTATTTTAAACGTAGTTCTGGTTTTGCCCCTTTGGGGATGCGAAAAAAATGTCATTTCTAGTTTAATTTGCTTTTAGCACCATAATATTCAATATTGACAACAGCTCTAAGCCTTGAAGCCATTATTGCACATTTGCCACTCTGGGGGAGATGATAGCTGAGCATTAAACAGAGCACTTTTCAAAGTTCTGATGGCAGTAAAAAGCTAATGCAGATTTAGTAGGAAAAGTCTCATAGGTATTAGATTCTGCTGTGATACAACTTTGCCTTTAATTAATCAATCAATCACTCTATTTAATAAAAACATGTGTTTAATTCTGAAGAAAAACATAAACATTCACAGAGGGCATTTATAACATTTCTGTGTCATAGAACCTTAAGCCTTTTAAGAATAAAAATCAATTTTTATTAGAGTTTCCTTCTTTTAATAACTTCCTGCAGGGAAAAAAAGAAAAAAAAGCAAACAACAAAACAACCAAAAGAAGAGCTCAGGAAACCTTTTTGTGGAGCCCTGAATTCAGCCCAGTGGCAATTATTGTCCATCCCAGATCAAACACAACCAGCAACCACACAGAGGGGCCATAAAAAGTGATCCCAGGGAGAGCTGGAATCCTTTGGGAAAGGCAGAGGGAGAGGCCTGGAGCAGTGGGCTGAGCACAGGGAAGGAGAGCAAAGGCAATTCCTGAGGGAAAGCTGGTGGTGCTTTGACAGGCTGCAAACACCTCTGTGGGACCAGCCCTTGGAAAACTTGGGTCAGGAGTGAGATGGATCAAAGTCAACACTGACTGAGACTTTGTGATCTCTGTTTGCTTTGGCTCCTTTTCTTTTGAGGTTCCCAGGCCTTACATTAACCTGTATCAGACTGATGGTCGTGGGGTCCTGCTATCAGATTGGTGTTCTTTGCTGTCAACAAATGTGTGTTTTCACATGGTTTTCACTGTTTATTTATTTGTCTGTTTTCTCTGGGGGTGGGTTTTTTGACCTTGATTTCAGTCTGTGTGTGACAGGCTGGAAACCCTGTTCCTGCTTTCCTTTCACTCCTTAAATACCATCCCTCCAGATCCCTGTCACCTTTGCTGACACAGGATGGGAGATCTGAAAGGAATTCCGTGTAAAATTTACACTTAGCTGCTCATTTTAGCATTGCTCACACTTGCAGAATCCTTATGGAGCATTTTCTGTCACTGATCATGAAAATCTGACAACATCAAACGAGGAAAGGTTTGCCTGAAACCAGAGATTATTGTATTTCTAAACCTATAAATGGTGACTAAGCCAAATAAAGTGGTAACTTAGAATCACTCTCTGTGAAATCCATTCCTCCTATGGAAAATGTTTTGGTTTGTTGCTATTTTTTGAAACAAAACAAAACAAAACTCCCATTTTGAAGTCCCTTTTAGGAACCATATTGGGCTCTGAGTCTCTTCAGACCAAAGGGTTGCTTCACAATTCCTACTTTGTATTTAATAACAGCATTTTGGTTACAACATAATAGCACTGGCACTTCTTTGACAGAATTTGTGTGTGTGCATGTCTCACTCTGCTGTGAACAGTGAATTACTGTACACGTTTTGTGTAGAAGAAAATAGGAAATTTAAGCTGCATTTGTTTCTAAATATCACTTAATCATTGAGGATTGCCCTTAATTTGGATAAGTAAAGTGCCTGTAGAAATATTTAATGACATTTAAACAATACACTCTGATATCACATATTGAATTCAATTTATATTCATAGTTATATTTATGTTTAATTTATTATCAGAATAAGTATAAAGTATGTCCATACCTTTTAAAATGAGCCATCACACCTGTGTTGGCTTTGGAAACCTTTGTGCAGTCACTAAATGTGCCTGGCCCTGAATATTCACCTCAGCCACAGTCATTTGTTCCCTTTGAAACTGTTATTTTGTTTTTTCAAAAGAATGAAGAAAAAGAAAATTATTACCACAGGAATCCACTGAGTGATCCATAGATTCAAAAATACTGTCTGAATTTTGATTCAAGGTTTTTTCAACTATAATTAAACAACAGCATAAGATGGAAAATAGAAGAAAACAAGAAACTAGATGAGTAATATATTTCTTACTGGTTTTATTCAGGTACTGAATGCTGAGACTTTTCTTGCTTATTCATTAATCATGATTAATTAAAAAAGGAAAAAAAAAGTAGGAAACAGGAGTGTCCAGATGTTTATAAGCTCTCCAAGGTATTTTTAAATCCAATCTTATGTGCATGTTGGATACAGTTTAGATGCAAAACACCTGATCCTGTTCTGGTGGCCCAGCTGTTGATAGAAGTGGTCACCTGGCAGGAACTGTGGCCATGGTGGGTCCTGGACATCACTGCAGCCACTTTATTGCTTGGTCATTTCAGGGAAGCAGAGAGATAATTCATCCTTGTCACCTGAGCTCTGATTAATTGCTGATGAATTTCAGGAACGTTAAACCCTTGCCCTTGCTAATGGATCAGAATATAATGAAATGAATTCAGTGCTCAGTGTGAGAAAAGTGAGCTAGAAAAGCTCTGGAGGAAAAGCTGCAGGAAGTGTGTCTGTGGTCGTGCACCCAGGGCAGAGAGTTCCTGAGCTTCCAGCTTCTGGATACAGTCACTGAATCCCAGAAGGAAGGAACCCAAAAGGATCATCCAGTCCAACTCCTGGCCCTGCACAGGACCCTCCCCAGGAGTCACCCCCTGTGCCTGAGAGCACACAGGGAGGAAGAGTCAAACATGACAGTGGTGGAAATGTGGTTAGATCATTCATCCTACAAGCTCTGCATTCGGAGAGCCCTGGGTTGGCTTGGCTTAGCTTAAAGTCCCCTTGTCTAAATAATGCCCCAAGTCATGGTGTATTTAAAGGCTTGTATGAATCTATGTGAGTTTGTTTCTACCTGAAGTACAAGGTTAGTAATTCAAACAATACTCATTTTATTTCTAGAAGACAATTTTAAACTCAGGACATTTCATGCTTTACTGTTTCTCTTTTTCATCCTTAATGACCCTATGACAACCCAGCAACCACAGAAAGAATATAGTCTTTACATTCTCTTTTACTTTCCCACCAGACAGGGTGGGAAATCCACCCACCATTATTTTCCATCAACAGGAATTAAAAAGAGCTGTGGTTTAGATTTTTGAAGTTTTCCATTCCCACATTTCATTTGTGCCACTCAGCATAGATGGACTGCAGACCCTGCAAGGAAGATTCCCAGGAAAATTATCATTGCACTGGGCCACCTCCAAGGGTTTCAACAAGAAGGTCAAACCCAGGCCATGGTGACACTTCCCAGCCCTGTCTGAGAGGGCAGAGCTTGCCCATGGCTGTGGAGGATCAGCTGTTAAACCTGTCTCCAGACAATAATGTGCTGGTCATGATTTCCTGATCAAACCAGGAAAAATGAGAGCAAAAATCCACTTTCCTGGGGTTCTGGCCATTGCTCTCAGTGAGGTGTGTGCCAGTGGGATGGACATTAACTGGAGGAGAGTTGGGCTGTTTATATGAACACCAACAAACCAGTTACTGTCTTCTCTCTTTTTTTAATTAGGCAGACTGCTCATTAGAAGCAGTCATGGGTAGGAGTTACACCCTGGCTGGTAATGGATTCCATCAGCTAGAATTAAAACTAAGCTATTTATTTTCAACTACCCTGTCTTAAAATTCTTTTTAACAATCACTAATCTCCTACTTATGCCATGTAATGCACGTGTGGATCATCCATTTATTAAAGGAATTAACATTTTAAACAATGGAGAAAGGCTGGCAGAAGGAAATAAAATGTTTGGAGAGGCTTTAAATCCAAAAATTCAGTGAAGGGTCATCCCACCAGTCTGAAGGTATCCAAACTCCCACTGACTCGTGTAGGGGTTTTCAGGAAGGCAGGAATATTGTCCCAGGAGATGAGGATGTGGAAGAAAATAGGTGTATTTTATCAATGACCCATTTCACAGAATCACACAATGGTTTGGGTTGGAAGGGACATTAAAGATTATCCAGTTCCAACCTCCCTGGGTTGTTCCACTATTTGCTGTTGTTCTCCAGCAAACATTTCCATGTGCAGGGATTTTTAGAAGTGAATCTCAGAATTTTCCTTCCTTGCACTAAAAAGCTGTTAGCAAGGCTTAGAACCACAACAATGTGCCAGTGGTTCAGTTGGGTTGGATTTGAACCAGGAATAAGAGAAACACCTCAAGATAGCTCACAAATTATAAAGATATAAAAATTTCAGCCCGTCACTGTCACTTACTGAGTGCCACATATTTTGCACAAAGAACAGAAAATCGACAAATATTCTGTGCAGATCATTATCTTTTTCCTTTTCTGAAGACAGTGGGAGAGAGAGATCATGTCATGTTCTTTTGTTGCAATACTGTAAGTCACTCCCTCTACTACTATTTTTTCTTAATTGTTACTGCCCAGGAGACTTCCAGTGCTGATTATCAACTTCATTAAAAATGTCTTTTAGAATAGGCAGGAGGCTTTTTTTAGGTTTTGTGCTTTGTTGCTACAAGATATAAAAGTGTCTACATTCACAGTCACGCCAGAAAATCATTTATAAATATATATATTTTGTTCATATGCCTTTGAGGTCTCAGGAAAGATTTCTGACAACTTCCCTGAGCTTTTTCAAGTTTTACAGGGGTGGAAGATGTGGATGCTGACAGAGACTCTTGTTTTTTATGACTATTGATACTCTCCATGGAATTACTATAGTTTCTTCAGCATAAATGATGGGTTTGCTCCTCTGATTTGAAATGGTTGAAATGCTTGAATAAGGGAGTGGAAAACCAGATTTTATATTTACATGGATAGAAAACAAAGGTGAAGCCACCAGAATTCTGCCATCCTACTACTCAAACATATATATTTGTATATTTTTACCATTTACAAGGAATAGAAGGATCAACATTCAAAGTTACTGCCATTATTCAAAAGTCAAGCATGTAAAAATCTATTTCATTTGAGATAATCTTATCATTTCATTCTTGATTTAGAAAATCCACTGTCCAGAAATGGCACTTTTCCATGACAACAGTTAAAGACCAAGTGCTAAATGAGATTTGAAATACTTTAACAGCATGTTATAAGGTCTTTTCTGTCATTCAACCAAGGGAAAACAACCATTAAACACAAATTTTACCCTTTTGACCAAAAAATATTAAGACAAAACACATTATTCTCACTCAGCCTGTAGAAGAAACACATCCACCAGCAGCACATTAGTTTTTTACCCAGTAGTATTTGCATTTATTTAGTAAATGTTTCCTTCAATTAGGAGTTCATTGTGCACAAATGGACAACAGAGAGGTGGTTTATACTCTTAAATACATTATATGGACCAAACTTGAGGTGGAGTTTGCCTCCCTCTCTCCTCTTTGCTCCTGATCAGTGCAGGTTCTGCCTGTTCCCTGCAGTTTCTTTCTGCTCCTGACTAAAGATGAAGAAATTGTAGTTATGAAATCACAACATTTATTTCTGTCCATTTGACCTGAATAATTTCCACCACATTTCCAGCAGTCAATTCTAATTAAGCCCAAGTCATCAGACCAGTGCAAACAGAGCCCACAATTAGTAGGGAACTTACTTCCCTGATGTCTCATCTGCATCTTTCTCATTCTGGATCACTTTTTGTTCTGGCTCTGTGCATGTAGGAAAGTGAATTCTCCTTCCTCCAGCAAATGTAGTTGAGGACTCCTGAAAATCATTTCAGCTGTTTCCTAAAATTTCCTGTTTTCTCCAGTCACTTCTCTGGAGTTTCCAGCCCTCTGATCATTCTTGTCCTCAGCTGCATTTTCCCAGGATATTCTGCAGTTGTTCAGCTGTGGATTGATGCTGTCTGAGTGGAGAAATGCACTTAGAATTCATCTTTATATTTCCTGTGTGATATTTACCTTTGCACTGCCGTGACATTATTGCCTCCTGCTCTGATTGTCAGTGATTCATTTCTGCTTTCACTGATAATAAACCCACAGAGCCACTAGGAAGACTTCAGGAAAGGAAGGCCAAACAAACCCAAATAAATCTGTCCCATGTCCTCATTTTTTATTTTATTCAATTTTGGAGCAAGGGCACACTGTAATGGAGTCACACAAATATTCCCATTACCCAAAGACCTCTTCCTACAGAACTGGTTCCAGTCAGCTGCTCCCAGTCTGCACTGATAACATCAAATATTTTTAAGTATCTAAAGGTCTAAATCAAGGATTGTTTTCTGGTTTTCTGCTGCTCCTTGTCTTTCTCCACTGACTGATACAATTGGGATGTGCCCATGATCCATTATTGACTCTTGTGTGTTTTTGTGAAGTGAATGAACAGGAGCACTTGGAATCCAACTCTGTTGGTGTAATTTTAGGATATTTTTAATATTATGCCAAGACCAAGAAGCAGCTTCCACAGTTGTTACTTTAATCCTACAAAGGAGCATTTGGGGACTCTCAGAATTTCTGTGGAGAGGAAAGGAAATTTCCTGATTTTCAGTCAACATGAGTGACTGCCAGTGAGATCTGGTGTCCTTTCATTCTCATGGAATCACAGAATCATTAAAGTTGGGAAAGATCTCCAAGATTACCAAGTCCAACCTTCTGGGTTTTATTAAAAGCTGTTGATACTGAAGAAGCTTCCAAGAACTACTGTGAGAGTAAATGTTCTGTTCATATTGACATGAATTTCCCACCACTCATGGATGATGTGAAGGTGTCTGTAGTTTCAAAAAGGAATAATTCTCCTCTCAAAAATGTTGTTTCCATTTATTCAAGAAGAAAAATATTCTGGCTCTTTCACTAGAAACGTCCATAGCTAATTTCTACACATGTCCAAATTCTGAGGAGTGAAGAATCTCTCTGTCTCCAGTGCCTGTTGCTGTAAGAACAGTAAACACCTCAGTGTTATTATGTACTGATTTCCTAATAATTGTCTATTAACCACTGGCAACACAAAACTAGAAAATTATCATTAATGACTCTGAAAGTGCTAAGAATACATTAATAAATTAGTCCATTTGACTTTTAAAAGCTCTATTTACTTCTATATTTACTCATATCAAACAGGCAAAGAAATGTGAAAGTGCCAGTTCCATTTAATCCAAGTTCCATTTAATCCTAGTTCTATTTAATCCTAGTTCTCTTTAATCCTTGCCAGGCAGATGTGGTTCAGTGATGCTGAAGGACTGGGAAGAGCTTTACTCCACTCTCATACTTGCTGATAGGACTCAAAGCGCATTCCCAATTCCTCCCACGCTGGAGCAGGAGGAGGATGGGAATGACACTGTTTCTGACCCAGATAAGCTTTTTGCCACAGTCCAAGTTGGCTTTGCAGAATTACAGAGCTCTCCTGGGTAAATATTCACACCAGAGTGTTTGACAAGGTACTGTGCAGGAAACCAGACACTCAAAGACATGATAAAATGTGCATTGATTTAAGTTGCAATTGTCTGGAATAGAAATGTCACAGTACAATAGTCCCAATTTAAGGTACTTTTACATGTGCAGCACAGAGAGAACACTCCAGGCTCTGACAGGTAGAACAATCTCCTGCATACCCAGGGGTCCATGACTCACTGCTCTGAGCCAGATCCTCTGCATCAATTGCTGGGCTGGTTTAAAGTGAACAGTGAATTGTGAGGGTGCTCTGTTAACTGAAATCCCACTGCTTTCCCTTTGTGCCTCATCCTTGCCATGGCAAAAATATCTCACCTGGCAGAGGAGGAAATGTGCAGTTAAAGTGCTGGGCTTTGTGCTCCCACAGAACCAGGGGTGTCCCCTGGTCACCCACTGAGACCTGCACGGGTGGGAAATGCTTTGTGTGCAGAACAATTGCTTTGGAGGTCCTTATGTTTCCCCAAGCGTCATTCCTGAAAAATGTGGATGCTGTGATAGCCTTCCCTGCTGGGAAGGAGCCAGCAACTCCCTGTTTTACATAAACCAGACCCCAGCTGACAGTAGGTGCTTCACCCATGTAGATGTCCTTGTGTTGTGATTTCAGGTGAAGGTTTGAATGCATTTGTGAAGCATTTCCTGCTGTGTAACCACTCAGAGAAAAACAAGGGTGGAACTGAGATTCTCATTTCTTATTTCTATGCTCCAAAGAATGCATGAAAGAATAGCTTGTGTGTGTGTTTAATAATTTATCATTGATTTAAATGAGCCAAAGAGCAAACCAGGATCACTGTGATCCTTCCCAGTTTCTTGTTCTCTCTGCTCCTGCACTGACTTCCCTCATTTGCTCCCAAGGTAGTGCTGGATGAGGAACCACAATTCTCCTTCTCACAGTAAATGTCAGAAGGATTCAGTGGGAAGAGCAAACAGGTCAGATCCCTGACAGTTTGATTACTGATCAATACAGTAAGAGTTTGAAGGAATTTAATGAGTGTTTTGTATTACTTTGTATGCACATGTTCAGTGTGACTTTTAAACCCTTGGTTTCTTCCACCTATAATCTGTTAAAGTCACCAATGCTTTAATCTGGGTTTTACCAGAGTGAAAAATAATTTGGATGAATGTTATCGTCAAACATAAGACATTTGATGTGAATAAATTTTCTAGAGGGATTTCATAATTAAAAGGAGATCATAGCTGGACACATAACCCATAATCAGAGATAACTTCCAACACATTTGATGAGAAGGGGCAAAGCTTTGTTGGCAGGAGGAAATTAATTTATCAAAAGATGATATGGGTGAGATGGGAATAATCTTTCATTTCCTGGAGTCCTTTTCTTGCATTTTTTATTTGTAACGGGGACAGGAATATTCAGAAAAATATAAAATATTATTCAACATCACATCCAAAATTTATCAAAGCCAAAAAATCAAACTAGGTGTGATGTTTCATTTGATGAGTGAATTTACAATTTTATTTTATAATAGCAAAACTTGGTGTTCTGGGCTTCCTGGTGATTGATTTTCTGCATCTCTATTTTCTTTTTGTTGCTGACCCCTGCTCACTGTTACTGAGCTGCAGGCTGTGGTCTCCCACAAACCCCTCATTCCCACTGATCCAAGAGCATCCTCCACCAGGAAATTAGGCTGAACAAGACTGATTTCTGGGGTAGTTGCTCCCATCAGTGCTGGGGCCATTCCCCATCCAATATCACACTGATCTGGAATGTCCTATCGCTGATCTGGAATGTCCTATCACTGATCTGGAATGTTCTATCACTGATCTGGAATGTCCTATCACTGATCTGGAATGTCCCATCACTGATCTGGAATGTATTATCACTGATCTGGAATGTCCTATCACTGATCTGGAATGTATTATCACTGATCTGGAATGTCCCATCACTGATCTGGAATGTCCTATCACTGATCTGGAATGTCCCATCACTGATCTGGAATGTCCCATCACTGATGTGATCCCACAGTGTCTCCAGCAGTTTGCAGCTGCCTTTTGTGTGTCCTTCTGCACAACCTGCCCTCAACCTGGGAGCTGTGCTCAGGATGGGGCTGTTCTTTCCTTCCCTCTCCCTCTCTCTCTTAAAGGACTCTTGTTTTTCCTTAACCAGGAGTCCCCTTTCCCAGCAGAGCCTGGCTCTGGACATCTGAGGATCTCTGAGCACGTGAGGGTGCTGGGTTGTTCAGCCTGGGGAAGAGGAGGCTCAGGGGGAACCTTCTCACTCTCTACCACTCCCTGACAGGGTGTGGCTGGGTGGGCTCAGGCTCTTCTGCCAGGTACAAGGAATAGGACAAGAGGAAATGGCCTCAAGTTGTGCCAGGGGAGGTTCAGGTTGGATATTAAGAAAAAATTCTTCACTGAAAAAGTGATTCAAGTTTGGCAGAGGCAGTGGTGGAGTCCCACCCCTGGAGGTGTTCAAACAATGTGTGGATGTGGCACTTGGTGCCCTGGTCTGCTGGGCATGGTGGGAGTCAGTCAAAGGTTGGATCCAATGATCTCAGAGGTCTTTTCCAGCCCTGGTGCCAGGAGAAGTTCCCAGAAGACTGAGAAGCAGAAATGAGAATTGCTGCAAGCACCAGCCTGATCAGCACCTGCCTCAGCCCTGTCTGGAGCCCTCACTGCATTGTCCCAGGTCCCTGTTATCCCTGAGGGCAGTTAAATAATCATGGGAAGCTGGGCACAGGCACCCACAGCTCCCATGTGAGAATTCCAGCCCTGGCAGGTCTCTTCTCACAGGTTTGAATTCCCTGAAGGCCTCCTGAGCAGGGGTCACACAGCCTGGGAATTTGTCACTGCCACCAACTCCAGCAAGTAAGGATCACCTAATTATCATCATTATTAATGACTTTCACCTCAGCAAATAGGGAGCAACACTGTGAGGCAGCATTAAAGCTGCCAGGCATGGAAATTCAAAGTACCAGAGAAGTGACCCACTAAACCCAAGAGAAAACATGACACAGGGGAGAGCTGATGGTGCTGCTGGAAAGGGAATAAAACCACATCCTTCAAATCCTGGACCAATGAACTGCTATTAAGTAGGAAAAAAACCACCTCAGGCTGTAGTCTGTGCAAAAGGGGAAAATAAGAGACAGAAATGCTGAATAAACAGCAGGCGTGGAAAGTAAATTTATGCAAGATGAAAACAGGGAGAGAAGAAAAGAGGAAAATTTCATTAGAAATTCATCTAGTTTTAAATAATTACTGTGAGGTAGGACAAGGCTTGGGGAAACCTGGGATGCTGGAAGGTGTCCCTGCCCATGGAGGAGGTGCNCATGACACAGGGGAGAGCTGATGGTGCTGCTGGAAAGGGAATAAAACCACATCCTTCAAATCCTGGACCAATGAACTGCTATTAAGTAGGAAAAAAACCACATGCTGCTGTAGTCTGTGCAAAAGGGGAAAATAAGAGACAGAAATGCTGAATAAACAGCAGGCGTGGAAAGTAAATTTATGCAAGATGAAAACAGGGAGAGAAGAAAAGAGGAAAATCTCATTAGAAATTCATCTAGTTTTAAATAATTCCTGTGAGGTAGGACAAGGCCTGGGGAAACCTGGGATGCTGGAAGGTGTCCCTGCCCATGGAGGAGGTGCAACTGGATGAGCTTTAAAGTTCCTTCCAACCCAGACAATCCTGGGATTCTATGAAATAAAGGAAAAATCACCTTCTCTGCTGGTATCTAAGGCACCAGTGCAGTGGCCTCCTGCAGCAGATCTTTGGATGCAGAAGGAGAGGAGAAGGTGACAATACAGGACGAACCCCCAGCTCTACTTGCAGAGTTCAGGTTAAATTTCCTTTCAGTACTTTTTGCAATAATAAGAAAAAATGCAGCAATTCTTCATTTCTAGATAACAATGGAAGATATAAGTGGATATACATATGTATAAACTTGGTCTAGTGAAATAACAGCATAATAGAAGTAAAAAATGCTTCAAAACATACAAGTCCTGTCTCTTGCATTGGACCCTCTTGACAGGACACTGGACAGAAGGTTTGGTTAGAGCTGAACTTTCATTTCTGCTGAAGAACCCCTGAGGAGGTCACTGTACAAAAAAGTGCCCAAAGAGGAGTCCCAGAAGGGCTGAAATTGTAATTCATGGATCTAAATCCAGAGTCTAATTAGTCTCCAACAGGACAGAAGCTACTGAGGACCAAAGGTTGAGTGATACAGGTTTTCCTACTGAAAAGAATGAATCCATCAGTGAAAACCTCCCCAGGGCTGTGTGGGACCAAAACTGTGGCAAAGGAGGGGCAGCTGATGAGGTGTCTGTTGGAAACAGCTCTGCCTGCTACGTGCTGGCAGGTTCTAAAGCAGTATTAGCACTCACTGAAGTGCTCTTGAAATCATATTGTGAATAATTATGTGGAAATATCAGCTTTAGTGGGAGTTCAGATAACAAGTATTATGTTAAAAATGAGGAAAAGAATGAGAGAACAAGGGATAAGAGATTATTGTACCTCTGTGTAAAAACACAGGGCCATAAAAGAAGCAAAAATGATGAATATAGAACAGGAACAAATATGACTTAAAGAATAAAATTTAATTTCCTTCATTCTGCGAATGGATGCATTAAATAAACTGAGATTTTTCTGCTTGGGAAGGCTATAAAGGAGACTATGATGAAGACATTAGAAAAATCTCAAACAGTAGGTGAAGGGGGCCTGTTTTTCAGTGTTTCTTGGGGTGTAAGAAATAGAAAACTTCCAATGAAACTATGACATCCAAGGTCTAGAACCAATAAAAAGGAACATGTGAATATGTTTTGGATTTCATTTTCATAGGTGCCCTGGATACCAGCAGTGCACCAAGGACAAGGAAATAATTAGAGAAATTTGTAGAAGAAAAGTTTCCTGAGAATTATTTAATCAAAAATACAATTCTAGGTCAACAAGTCCTTTGTTTGAAATTGCAGAAATTTGCAGGAAAAGATGAGAAAACACATTCCATGAAAGATTTGGTGTGTTGACAGTCAGTGAGTGGGAGGCCATGCCTGTCCCATCTTATTATTCCTATTGCTACCATAATATAATATAACATAGCATAATATAATATCATATAATGTAATATAATAAATATAATATAATATAGAAACACCCCTAGTAATTTCTTTGCCATTTCTCATATTTTGGGGCTACTTACTTTGGAATGTTGCTCTACCATAATATTCCATCAGGATTCTGGTATCTATTGGCTCTTTAGTCAATAAACAATGTACAATAATTACAATAATAATTGCCATTATCATACTAATTATTTAATAATAATAATACTAGACAATTAATAATCTCACCTTTGGAATTAGACAATCCTTTGGGCTCCTGTGCAGCCATCACCAGCAGGATGCAGCTGTACTGTGATCCCAGCATTCCCAACCATTCCTGACAGCTGCAATCTGACTGTCCCAGCATCCTTGTGCCTTTGCCAGTCAGACAGAAGAGCATTTCCATGGGAATATTTGAATTTATTTTTGTTGGTAACATTCTGGTACGATGGGTTTCAAGTCATGTTCTACAGCACTCAGCACCATTTTTTATTGAGAAGCTCTCCATGAAATTATTTGCTATATTCCTCCACTTTTTTCTTAAAAATAGTCCCTTTGTGCCCCAAATAAAAGTTTGTTCTTATTTCTAATGACATTTTTTCTGAGAGTTCTTTGTTGTTCCCCCTTCTTCAGCAGGACAGGGAAGAAAATGAGGTGAGAAAGCTCCTGGGTTGAGCTGAAGGCACAAAGTGGGAGAAGGACTGGGATAAAAACCTGCACCAAAATAGCTTCAAACCTACTCAGGACTGACAAGGAAAGGAAACTCAAGCTTGTCCACACAGCAAATATCTCAGGGTGCTGATGCCTTTTCACACCCTGTAATAAGATCTTGGATTTCTCTCTGGGATTGGTTCCCTTTTTGGCAATGTCAGATTTTGAGTAGAACATTTTCCAACTCTAAATTAGATTTTTCCCAAGTGTGCAGAGTGGATGGAAAGGCCATTACAGAAGTTCTGTGACATGAAAGCCCTCAAAACAGGGCAAATAGACCAAAATATTAAGTTAATAATAGCTAATAAAGTTAATTAAAATTAATTACAATTGGCTGTGGCCCAAAGTTTTGCACTGTTAGAAAAAATTTTATATTAAAATGATGAGGAAAACATGCTGAATTATATTTCACCCAGTTCATTTCATGTGCAGAAGGGGCAGTTTTTTCTGGCCATGTCAGAATTTATCAGGTATCAGTCAGAATAATCAATTAAACCTTGGGTGAATTGTCTTTTTTCCAGGATCCCACTCCCTCTGCCTTCAGCTCAACCCAGGACCTTTGTCATCTTATTTTCTCCCCCATCCTGCTGAGGAAGGGGGAGACACAAAGAATTGTCAGAAAAAATGGAATTAGAATTAGCAATATAGTTGTTATTTATTATTCATATGTTTATATTTAATTATTTATTAGATAAATTTATTTATAATTTAAATTATTTAAATTATAAATTTATATTCTATAAATTGCATAAATTTTCCCAATTATATACATTTATAAAATATAAATATTTATATATCCTTTGCACATTTTATTATATATTTTTTATTATATATATATATTTATAACTTTAATAAAGGGACCATTTAAAAAACAAAAATGGAAGAATATAGCAAATAATTCACCAGTTTTCACGGAGAGCTTTTCAATACAAAGACTTATTGAGTGCTCTAGAACACAATTTGAAACCCATCTTACCACAATGCTACCAACAAAAATAAATTTAAATATTCCCTTTTAAATATTCTCCCTCAGAGAACCTCCTGCCACACGGAGATCTGCAAAATCTGACCTATTTTAGGTGTCTTGAGATATCAACCCACTTTGTTCTCTGCCACAAAGTGCTTCCTCTTGTGTCTGTTTTTATCTTGCTTTCCTTACACTCCTTTTTTAAGCCCCCTTTGATGGCAGCAACACCAAGGCAGACTCGTCCTGGTGACTCCCAGAGAGGTGCTGCATGTGGCAGGAGCAGCTCTGTCCTGGAGGAACCTGTGAAACAGAGAAAAACACGTTTTTTATGGAGTTTAGTGTGTAATTCTATCACTTAATCTCAAGGGGGATTTCTGGAAAATGAAGTGAGGACAGCACAGAAGGGCTACGACTGCCACACCACCTGCAGGGTTGGTGACAACAGTGTCACCAGGAAAAGCCTGGATCAGGGAAGAGCACAGGATGGGAACTGCTCACGTAGAGACTTGGTGATCTCAAATCCTCCTTGACTTGTCTTCTTTACTTACAAGCCTGAAGTAAAATGATTGTGCACTCTGGAAGTCTCTCTTTCAAAATGTGGCATCTGCACTGTTAAATAGTATTTTTATTTATGGTCTCCTGGATGTTCCACCGCAGATAAACATCCAGACAAACATCCAGAATTTTAGTTGTCAGCTCTGCTCTAACTGAATTTTTAAGAAGGATTGGTGCCTGATTGATGGATCAAGCGTGTTGAGAAAGAAAAAGTCCAGAGTTAATCGGGCTCTGGAGTCACAGCCTTCCAGCAATCTGGATTTCTGGCTGAGAACCTGGTAAATATTTTTTACCTACAAGTGTACAGGGATGGACAGGGAACAAAATCACTTAAAGGACTGGCAAACTAATTTTCTCTTCTTGAATAAGAGATACACTGAAGAGACAATAGATACAAACAGTTTATGGCTGTAAAGGCCTTTGTCTTTTTTCCCCCAATTAATTAATAGTCTTTAAATCATCTTTTTTTTTTTATTCACTTAACAATATCTGCCCATGCATTGATTTATAATGCATCAATCAGTTGCAATTAATTATGTCTTTCAGGAAGAATATCAATAGCCAACTTAGTAATAAATGTTTTATGACACTCCTTGGCTTCATTTGCTGACAAAAAAAAGGGAGAAAAAAAAGCAGATTGAGTTTGACATTGAATCACCAAATACCAGATATTCAAACTGCTACTAAAAGCAGACACTTCAGTTCAGGGCCTTGCCCATCAAGCCTGAAGTATCCCCACAGTTTCCAAAACTTCTCCAAGCCCCCTGTTCCAAAGTTTGATTAATATTATTAAGAACTTTTTATATGTATAGAATCATAGAATCATTGAAAGGTTTGGGAGGGAAGGGATCTTAAAGCTCATCTCATTCCACCCCCTGCCATGGGCAGGGACACCTTCCACCAGCCCAGGTTGCTCCAAGCCCCGTCCAACCTGGCCTTGGACACTTCCAGGGATCCAGGGGCAGCCACAGCTTCTCTGGGCACCCTGTGCCAGGGCCTCCCCACCCTCACAGGGAAGAGTTTCTTCCTAATATCAAATCTAAAATTCCCCTCTTTTTGTTTGAACCTAATATGCATTTTATATATATCATATTATATTATAATGTATATAATATACTTTATATTAGAGTGGTTTTTATATATATATGAATTTCCTCTGCTTCTATATAATATTANAACCTGTGCCAGGGCCTCACCACCTTTATCCAGGGAAGAGTTTCCTCCTAATATCAAATCTAAAATTCCCTTCTTTTTGTTTGAACCCAATATGCATTTTATATATATCATATTATAATGTATATAATATCCTTTATATTACAGTGTTTTATATATATATGAATTTCTATATAATATTAATTCCCTCTCTTTCCACCTCTGTGTCCATTGCTTTCAGTCCCACCACTGTGCACTTCCAGGAGGAATCTTGCTTCATCTTCTCTCTACCTTTTCTTCACCATAAGTGACTGTAAGAAACTTTACAATCTGTACAACTCTCAGTTTTATATGTTCATTTTCAGTATCAGAAAAAATATATTTTCATTGTGATGACCAAAGGGACCAACTCAACACAGGGAAAAAATAAATCAACCCCCAAATGTTCCTCAGTTTATAACATCAAGATTTGCAGGACTAATTCAACAAATTAAAACCTAATTTAAGTTTCCCACATTAATGAACCTGTAGACTTGGCATACATGCAATGTACAGGCTGGATTCAAGAGCAAAATTATCTATCTACCATTTTATATCATTAATCTGATCTAAATTTTTGGCAGAATAAAAAATTGTCTATCTCTTAGTCCCACATGAGTCCTTGAGAAAGGAGCAGTGATCACCAAAACCCTGAATAACAGGTTAATTAATTCCAATTTTGAAGGTAGTTGCAAGTCTGTGAGAGCATGAGGTGTAAGGAATCCACACACCAACATTGTGATAAAGGGGGTCCTTTTTTCCTAAAAGAAATTCAGATTTTATATGTTTTTCTAGTACTTTTTTGCTGACAGAAATTCAGATTTTGTAGATTTTTTTAGTGCTAGTTCAGTGTATATTTTTCTAGTGGAGTTCACAGTGGATTTAATACAGTGGGTGAAGTTCAACCAGTTAATGGCTCACTGAGTACATATTGAAATTGGGAGGATTTGTTTGGGTTTTAGACACTTCTGGATATTGTGTTTTGCTCTTCATAACTACAGTAATATTTTTAATGAGATTATCAGCTCTGTGATTTCCTCCAGCCTTTTTCATACACTAGAGGTCATTTATTCAGTATTTAACTTTATACTGTGTCATTATCTACTCTTTAACTCTTCTGGTTTTGGGACAAGACATTTTTCAAGAGAGTTCTTTGAAAGGGTTTAAATGTTCTTTTTCTTGTTTTGTTTTGAAGGAATTTGGAAATATTTTAAGCTGGAGTTTGCTGCAAGTAAATCCCTGTAGCCCATGTGAGAGTCCTTCCACAGAGGCTGCCTAGAGCACACTGACATTTCATGAGTGATGATTGTCTGTTGGATTTGGGCATTTTTATGCTACTGACATATGTCAAATAAAATCAGAAGTTGTGTCTTTACAGCTATTCTTGGACAAACAAAACAAAACAAAACCCCTCCCAGATTTCCTGTTTCCAGTTCTTCAGATTTTGTAGGTACATTCTGAACTTTTTTTGACAGCTTAAGCTTCATCTTGTTCTTACATTCTAGCACTTACTGGAGTCCAGTGCTGCAGTTCCAGTGTCACATAACATCTGTGTGAGCCCCTGAATGTTAAAAATTAACTTTAGGTTAGGAATTCTACCCAATTCCTTAAAGTAATTCCCAATGAATTTAATAGGATTTCTTGCCAGGACAGGGCCAGCAGCACTGGGCTCCTTGCATTTGATTTATTACTCTTTAGGCCAAATTTGTGTTGTTAGTAAGGACTTAATAAGGCAGTTGGGCCCAAATGAAGTACTACTCAAGTCAAGTTCAGACTAAATGTGCTTCCAACCCCAGAATTAGGATCTCTTCCCTGATTTAATGTGTGTTTTTCTTTCAGGCTGGTCTTACTCAACATCTCTTTAACAACACTGAGTCAGTCATTGGTTTTAAACCTCTGCCCAGTTGTGTGGAAGCTGTGAACAAGGAAACTTCTGTATTTTAATCTTTCTAGCCTCACAGCAACCCCAAAAACTGCACATCAGGCTTGCCTTTGAGGCAGAATGGATTCAGATGAATTCAGATACTAATTTAGGGTTTATGCCCATCTTGGCTAAATTGTTCATAACTCAACCTTTTACTAACTTGTAGAAACTATCAACACTTTCAGATTTTGTAGCATTTGCTGTAACATTGTGATTGCTCTATCTGATTGATATTTCAGATGATATTTAACTAATTCTGTGATGAAGATATAATGAATATCTTTATTGCTGTCTCCCCCAGACAATTCTATGGTATTATTAAAATGCAATATCATCTCTTTTGCTCATCTGCTTTCTTGTATTTCAACTGAAGAAGAAATATATGAGCTAATCCGTTTTTCTTTATTTCACTGTGCTTTTTGTAAATTACTCTTTTGTTCTTCTGAGAAAATTTTTAATCCAGAAACAAGTTCAATAACAAATCTTACCTTTGTTTACTCAAGTACTGCTGAAAAAAAAGTATTGTAAACTATAAAACTTATTATTTAGTGTAGATACAGATGATGCCTTGTGATCCTTTCTTTTTCTTTCATTGGAAATGTAAATTCAGGTGGATTTTGTCGTATTTCTGAATTTACTGACTTATGAATCAAAGGGACACCTTCATTTTACAGTATTGTTCAGGACCCACCTAAACATAGAAAACCACAAAGGTTCCCAGGAAAAGCAGGATCCAATCCTCAAAAGGAACACTTTGGACTCTTCCACCTTGACTTTCCCAGCAGAGATGAATCCTGAGAGACTGCACAGAAGGAAATAGGACTTGCCCTAAAATGATTTTGAGATGCTTGGAATAGCAATTTCCTAATATCCCACAGGAGCCTGAAAAAGCTCATTCTAGCCCTGAGATTCCCTGAGGATGAGCATAATCTAAAGGTATTCAAGTTCCTTTGGCAAACACTCTATAAATTATGGAGCACAAGCAGGTCTTCCATGTGAATTTGTTTGAGCATAAAGTTCCTGCAGCTGAGGAAGAGGGAGAAACTTGGGATGAGGAGGGGAAGAAAGCTGGTCCTGAGGCAGTGGAGTCACCTTTTACACCTGTGAAAAGTCTGTAGCTTTTAAAGCTCTAGATGTGAAGCTTTAGTGCCCTGGTCTGACCCTGCTGATCACTGAGGCTGTGGATGAACATCTCCAGACGAGCCCCAGGCTGCTGAAGTCTCCAGACTGAAAAAGAAACCCTTCTCTTCTCTCAGGGTAGGCAGGTATGAGTTTTGGTGGCCACATCAGCCTTGCAGGAGTGCTCTTGGCTTTTCCAGTGTGTGACAAACCTGTGACCAATGGCTCTTTCTGCATGGTAATGTTTCAGCTGATTTCTTTAAGCTTTATTCAGTGAGCTGCTCCCCAAGGCAGAGCTCTGGTGCCCTGCAGTGTCAATCTCTTCCCTGCTAAAGGACTTGCCATGTGATGCCAGGAAGGTCTAACACTCCCTGGGGGAACTGAGTTTGTTCTCCACAGTTGCCTACAAAAATACAATTCTTTAAAGGACTCCTTGCCCTCAAAAAAAGGCCAGGCTTGTGCAAAGCACTGCGCTGATCTTCCTTCAGGTGTGATCTTCTGACACTCACAGGCACATGGCCAAGGAGCAGGGGCTGGGTCAGACAATTATTCTTTTCTGTCAAGCTTCCATCCTTCCCTTGATATCCCATTAGGAACCACAGAATCCAGAATCCAATCCCTTGTGTTGGAAGGACCTTAAAGTCCATCCAGTGCCACCCCCTGCCCTGGGCAGGGACACCTTCCACCAGCCCAGGTTGCTCCAAACCCCGTCCAACCTGGCCTTGGACACTTCCAGGGATCCAGGGGCAGCCACAGATTCTCTGGGCACCCTGTCCCAGGGCCTCCTCACCCTCAAAGCCAACAATTCCTTCCCAATATCGCATGTCTCCCTGCCCTCTGCCACTTTGAAGCCATTCCCTGTGTCCTGTCCCTCCAGCCCTTGTCCATAGTCTCTCTCCATGTTTCCTGGAGCCCCTTCAGGCCCTGCAAGGCCACAGTCAGGTCACCCCAAAGCTTCTCCTCTCCAGGCTGAACAATCCCAACTGTGTCCCCTTTGCTCCCAGCAGAGCTGCTCCATCCTCTGCTCACCTTGGGGCCTCCTCTGGACTCTCTCCAGCAGCTCCATGTCCTTGCTGTGCTGTTCCCAGGGCTGGAGCAGCTCTGCAGGGGGGTCTCCCCTGAGGGGCAGAGGGGCAGAATCCCCCCCTGCCCTGCTGCCCACGCTGGGGATCAGCCCAGGGCACGGGGGGTTCTGGGCTGGGCCATGTGCAGCCTCTGCCCCACCTGCACCCCCAGGGCCTTTCCCAGGGCTGCTCCATCTGCTCACATATCCCATATTCCAAGGGACACCACAGTCACAACTTTTTCTAAACCAGTGGCATTTTGATTGATCAGTCCTGCATTCAGCCCTTTGCAAAACCAGCTGACTCACATAATGCATGAAAAAAAAGGTTAAATGCTAACTTGAACCTGATGTTTTCCATTTCCAATGCACCACTTAGTCCCTTTGGTTTAATTTTGGTAGGAAAATCTTGCCTAAATCTTCAGGGAGAACACTTATTCCTAATTATTTTTGCCAACTGAAGCAATAACTTTTTGTCTCTGCATTAATAAGGAAATTATGATGAAGTAGTCATTAGCTTTAAAAATCTGGAGAAAAGCATCTCTTGAATGAGTCGAGAGAGTGTGTGTAGATTTTTCCTCTTTCTAAAATATACCTTTAGATTAAATAAAACTGATAAGACTGTGGCTGATATTTTGGAGGGGTCAGGTGATATTTATAGTGGTCTGTGCAAAGTACTGCAGATGACATGGATGAGAATCACAGTATTTTTTACAGACATGATCTACCAACTCTGTTCTATTTTGTGTCATAATGGCTCTGAAAAAGGTTACCTTGTGAGGTGTCCTTTTTAGGATACATTTCATTAATGTGGGATTAATTTTGGTGGTAAAACAGCAGAAACAATATGATTATTAAGCATGAAAAACATGGAGTCTTAATTACCAGATAGAACTTTTCCTGGCTTCGTTTCCTAGTGCACAATTTCTTGCTGCCTGTTTAACTGTGACAGAAAAACCCTGATTGGTGTAACCACTGGTGTCAATTAACAATATATTACCTTCACATCACCATTCTAGAAAAAAGAAAAAAGGACTCAGAATTTAAAAAATCCTTCAGCTTTCAGTGCAAATGCACATCTGCTGAAATCATTTCAAACCAACACAGGATAGAGCACCACTGATGTTGAGGGTCTTTAGAAATTATAGTGAAATTAATTAGAATTGTCTTCTTTGGTGCCTGGCTCTTCACATACTCAGGTACAACAGTGTGGAAAGTGATACTCCCACTTCATCAGCTATTTCTGCTTCTTGCCTTTCCCCCCCTCCACCTTCTTGTGGGAAGGCTGGAGAGGGGAGGAGTGTGAAATTGTTATTGTTATAGCCAGGAAATGCTTTTCTTCCTCTCCTCCTCCTCGTTTACCTGTTCCAGGGCTGCTGGAAGGAGGAGCATCCTCTTTGTTGTCTTCCCTTCTTCCTTCTTTCCTGCCTTCCTTTGTTTCTGAAAAAAAAATTTACCCCCATAAATATCTTCCTCCCAGAGTTTTTGGTAACATGCTCTGCCTTTTAAACCACTTCTGGCCAAAGCTTGGAAAACAACTATTCCATTTCTCACTTGTATTATAATGTCAATTAGATGATGCCCCTGTTCAAGCCAAGTGGTTTTTCTCTATCAGGTTGTTTCCAAACTTTACAGAGTCATTTTCCAGGCTAAACAAAGGCACTTTTTATTAAATTTTGGATTTTAATTTATTTTTCTTGTGAGGGAAAAAAAAAGTTTTAAATTAACCACCAACCAGAAAAGCCCACAGGAGCTCAGCATACATTACTAATCTACTGGTTTCTAAGAATTGCATTTTGTAGGCAATTTGTTGAGAGGCCTTTGAGGATTTTGTTATTTATAAGAATGTTACAGTTCATTTATATTTTATGCAGATATAAAAAAAAAAATCTTATCCCCAATTGTCAAAAAAAAAAAATAAACCAAACAACTCACCCACTCCTACTCCTCCAGGCAACTTATGGTAATAGTATCTTGTGTATTCCTTAATTTTAATAGAAATCTATTGAAAACTGTTTGTTTTGCAACTTCAAAGATGATATTCCAACACTATTGAATTTACAAAGATCACGGTGGTTTATTAATATGGGACAGAGGGTTTGCTTCATATTTCCTCAGTTTTTCTTTACATTTTGGTTTACAGAAGAAGCTGCCACCAGAATCCTGCACTTTGGGCTTTACTATCAGTATGTGATATTTCTCATATTTATATATATATATGTTAGGAAGAGCTCTTCTAAATAGAATAATATGAAATAATCACAGGAAAAACAGTGTTTTAGGCTTTTCTGCTGATGGTTCTAAGGGCTTTGAGGCCTGGTGATCCACGTGCACAAGTCAGCAGCCTGAGCTCACTGGGATGGGTTTAACTTTCTCCACTGCAATGCCTGGTGTCTAAAGCAGTGATGACAACACAGGGATATTTTTGGTGCTTCCACAGCTTCAAGGACTTCTGTCTTTCTCACTTGGACCTCCCTGGGCACAGAGAAGTTCAGAGAATCACGGAATCACAGACTGGTTTGGGTTGGAAGGGCCTTAAATCTCATCCAGTGCCACCCCTGCCATGGGCAGGGACACCTTCCACCAGCCCAGGTTGCTCCAGCCTGGCCTTGGACACTTCCAGGGACGGGAAGTCCACAACCTTCCTCATTTTTTTACTCTCTCAGCTGTTGGAGGCTCTGAGGGACATGAGGAAGGTAAAAGAGAGGTGCAGTGTAAAGGCCCTGGGGATATTTGGAATGCAGGGATAGCTGGTTTGGGAGATCTCTGGTCAGCAGCTGTCAGCACAGACACAGGGATGGGATAAAGGAGGCAATAAATGACATTCAGATGCACAAACTGCCCCTAGCAGGAGAACATGGAGAGAATATTGGAGATCTGAGCTCTCCCTCAGGTCCTGGTGGACAGGGAGTGAAGGGAACTCTTGGTACCTTCTTTGCATGATCTCAGGACCTGTAGGTGCACTTTTGTACAAGAAAGAGGCCAAAAAAAGGACTTTGGTTTGATTTTGGTTTTTAAAATCAATCCCTCTAGTAAAAGCTTCATACTTAATATCTCTCTTCGTGTAGTGGTGTTTAACTAATAAGGAAAACCAGGGAAGAGGAAGGGAATTTTCTGTCCTTCAGAAAGGAAATCTGCATAAGCTCCATCACCGGTTGGACTTGTTGTGACAGTTCCTGATAATTAATGTCTCTGCAGAACAGGGATCAACAGGCTGTAAACTTCAGAGATAATCACATCTGTGTAAATTCCAATTTCTAGGAGAACAGTTGATAATTAATGCTCCTAATAAGCATGAGCAGCTTAGTGGAAGAACAGAGTGTAATTTATAAACATCTTTTTTCTTGAAAGGACTTTTAGCCCTGCTCATGATCCATATCAGCACCTCAGAACCCTCAGTAGCCAATCTGATGGAAAGAAACTGTTTTGCAGTTCAAACTCTTCTCTATAAAGCATGTTTATATTGTTATTTCTCTAACTGTTTTTTTTCCAACTGCATTTAATTAGCACTGGAAAATAATTGCTTCGGAGCTTAAATACTTAAAAGCCAATATGGTTCAGTGGAAACCATTTGTTCTTCACAGTAGATAATTGAATACAACCTTAAAAAATAAATTGATGTGTTCATTTAATATGTTCTGCACTAATTTGAGGAGTGAAATGACAGGCACAGCCCCAAGTTTCAGGCAGTGAAACTTGTAAACCTGTGAAGCTCAGAGGACTTCTGAGACACTTGTGGTGCTGGAAATGCTCTCCAGTCTCCACCTGAATGACACCAAACCATAGTTTATCTACCTTTTTCAAAGCTGAGAGTCTCACCCCAGTCCTTCAAGCCATGTGTTTTATAATTGATTGATTGATTTGAATGATTTCTTGATTTCTCCCCATCCCTGGAAGTGTCCAAGGCCAGGTTGGATGGGTTTGGAGCAACCTGGGCGAGTGGAAGGTGTCCCTGCCCAGGGCAGGGGGTGGGATGGGGTGAGTTTTAAGGTCTCTTCCAGCCCAAACCAGCCTGATTTTTGTGATTTTGGTACTCTTTCTGAGTTTCCCAGCCATTAAAACCTGGTGACAGGGACCAGTCACATTTTAGGAATTTCTGGTTTTACCACTTAAAAAGGAAAAAAGTGCCACTGTGACCTCCATGAAATGCAACAGAGTTTTCCCTATTTTTCCTATTTTTTCAGGTAGTTTCCTCTACCTGCTATTCTAAGAGCTGATATTCTGGAACTTTCTATTTCCTGCCTGTGTCACTCTGCTTTCTTCCATCTGAAGAGCTCAAGTCCTGTGCACAGCTTTCTTAATCCTGTAACCATTGTTTAGTTCACCATCTTGCATGGATAGATTGAAGGGTTTAGATTCTTTCTGAAGGAAATGGAAATTTCCTTCAGGAACAGTTGAATAAAAGCTGGTTATTTTGTATCTGATTCAGGAAATATTCGGCACCTCTCATTTACTTTAGAAAGATTATTTCCATGGAGGCTGAAAACGTGATGGCTCTTGAGGAGGAACACACAAAACATCATTTGTAAATCAAAATATTCTGCAAATAGAAATCATCTCTTATGTTTATAGAGCAAAACCAATTAAAGAGTTTCAACTAATCTCCCCAGGAGCTCTGTCCTTTTGAAAAATGCTTGTCTTTTAAGTGTTTAAAGTGGCCAGTAACAGTTGGATACACCTTTTGGAAATTCATGCTCCCAATAGCAGGCTAAGCTGAGTGTGTTGTTCTGTGATTTTCTTTGTTCAGTTGCTCATTACTCTGTGAAAGAGTATTAAATAAAAAGAAGATTTTTAATGCATCAGAGCCTGCTAATCAGAGCAGCTTTATTCCATTTGGGTGCAGTAAGTGTGCTAATGAGAGCATAATGTGTTTGCACTGCCATGTGATTCCACTGCAGTCTGTTTGAAAGCCTAATTGTGCCCAGCTGCCTGGGTGTGCATGGTGGACAGCTGATCCTCACTTCTCCCTGCTAACAGAGGGGCCAGCAGGGACCTGGGCTGGATTGTTTACCCCAATTTAGCTCCAGTAACGGGGTCTGTGCCATCAGCAGCCACTCTTACACCTCATGGATGGCTGCTGGGACTGTACTTTGTGTGCCAATTAAATGCTGGATGAGTGTGAGCCACGGGCAGGTTTGTGAAGCATTTATTGTGCACAGTAAATAAAGTGCATTAGTGATTGTGTTGTGTGTTTATGGAGCTTCCAGTGGGCTGGGACCTCACACACACAGTAAAAGTTTGGGGTGTTCACAATCATCAGGACACTGAGGGGGAACTGAGAGACACTGGAAAGGACTGTTCAATTTTATGCAACAAAATCTGAAACTAAAGGCAGGTATCCTGAGATGAGAGTCCTGCTTCAAACACCAAATATATGTCCAGAGTCCAGGACCTGAAGGAGAGACAAGAAAGGTGGAGAGGGACTATTTACAGCATAGGAGGGACAGGACACAGGGAATGGCTTCAAAGGGACAGAGGGTAGGGAGAGATGGAACACTGGGAAGGAATTGTTCCCTGGGAGGGTGGGGAGGCCCTGGCACAGGGTGCCCAGAGAAGCTGTGGCTGCCCCTGGATCCCTGGAAGTGTCCAAGGCCAGGTTGGACAGGGCTTGGAGCAACCTGGGCTGGTGGAAGGAGTCCCTGCCCATGGCAGGGGGTGGGTCTGGAGGTCCCTTCCAACAGAGACCTTTTTATGATTCTATAATTCTGTGAAATTAAACTGTAAATACTATGTCTTTACTATTGTGTGATTTATAAAAACAGGGAACTCTTGCCTAGTCCAATGCCCAGGTCCAGTCAGACTCCTGCACTATACACCAAGTCAGTCATGGAGACTGATGACAAAGCCTTTAGCTGGAGATTGTTAAAATATTTTAGTTTAAATTCCTACCACTGAGGATAGAGCACAACATTTCACTTTGGGGAGGAGCTGGGTACGACTGCACAAGAACAGTAACTTGGAAAATTCACATAACTCAATTACAACGTGGACCTGACAATGTCTTCAGGAGGATATTTTTAAAACCTTAATTAAATACTGATGGAAATGGTTGTCACAATTGTCTTTGGCTGACACACCAATTGAAGTGGACTTCAGCTAAATCTTCATTTAGAGTGCAGAGGGGTTCACCCTCCTGTTGATTTTGAGCATTGTCTCAATATGTTTCTTCGAAGAACCAGATCCATCTGCCCCCTGAACACCACTTGCTCTGAAGATGTAACTCATCATCATATTTAGGGTGAGTTATGGTTGAAAGGAGAGCAAACAAGTGTTAAAGCAATGTAAGAAGTGCAAAACAAGTCAGCCAAGCACAGATACGTCAGTCTGTCATAAAACTTAGAACACTTGTACTGCACAAGTAATTGGGGTTGGAACTAAATGTTCCTTTCCAACACAAACCATTCTGGGATTCTGTGATTGCTTCTAATTACTCAAAAATACTGGATTGATACAGAACTACTTCAAAATGCAGCCAGGAAAAGTTTAAGAAAATGATCATCACTGTATGTTCAGCAGCTCATTTGACCTGGTATAACTTTAAGATTTGAGTTTTCAGATGGAAGTTGAAGCTGAAAAGTTCCAGTGCTGATGAAGGACTGTCAAGATCTCATTCAGATAAGACCTTAATAACACCTGCCCATCTCTAGCTGGCTGAGTTATTGCAGTTTAGAGCTCATCTCAGCAGTGACAAACTTTGCACTTCTTATTAAAAGGTTCAGGAAGGACACTACAGTAGGAGAAACTGCTGAAGCAACTAATAAATGGATTTAAATATGGAAAAGTCAAAGAGGTTGGATCAGCTCTGGGATGAGTAAAGCCATGTTGACAAGCTGATGTAGAAAGTAAAAATTCTTTAATAAAATGGCTCATTGGAGAGGTGGAAGTAACACATCTGTTGGCCTGTGAAACTGCTGGGGTGCTTGTACTGGACCTGTGAGCCCTGTGTACAAGGATGGAGCCACCAGCCAGGGCTTGGCACATTTACAAGTGTTGCAAACCCTTCTGGGGCTGTGGTGTTGGTCTAAACTAAACCAAATAAGCAGGGCCTTGTTGGTGTGTCATGCACCTGTCTGTGTGTGTGTGAGAGAGAACATAAATTGCATCCTGCTTTATGATTTTTAGATTTTATGTCTCTGACTGATGTGGTTTGTTCTTGTTGTCCCCCACCCCAAGTACTTTCTGATGGAAAAAATGAGGGTCATTGTGTAAAGAGAAATGATTCCTGTTGCTCTGGAGGTGTCACAGCTGTGCTGACACACCCCTCGGATAACAGGGGTGGAGAGATTTCTGCTTCAGTCTGAGTCTTTAATATCAGTTTGATTCTTAGGGGAGTGGACACACATTGAAAATGATATGTAAATAGAATGCACAAGAGGAAACGGCCTCAAGCTGCATCTGGGAAGTNGTCCCCCACCCCAAGTACTTTCTGATGGAAAAAATGAGGGTCATTGTGTAAAGAGAAATGATTCCTGTTGCTCTGGAGGTGTCACAGCTGTGCTGACACACCCCTCGGATAACAGGGGTGGAGAGATTTCTGCTTCAGTCTGAGTCTTTAATATCAGTTTGATTCTTAGGGGAGTGGACACACATTGAAAATGATATGTAAATAGAATGCACAAGAGGAAACGGCCAAGAGGAAAGGGTGGTCAGGCTTTCCCTCAGTTTTCCCTCAGATTTGGGGNCTGGAAAGGGTGGTCAGGCCCTGGCAGGGGCTGCCCAGGGAGGTTTGGAGTCCCCAGCCCTGGAGGTGCCCAAGGAAGGCCTGGATGTGGCACTGAGTGCTCTGGGCTGGGGACAAGGTGGGGATGGAGCACAGGGGGGATCCATGGATTCCTTTCTGACCTTAATGATTCTGTGAATCTATGAAATAATGCATTGTACCACTCACTCCACTTCTAAAAATAGCACTAAGTCACTTCTCAAACCTGCACAGAACTAGAAGTTTTCCCTCAGATTTGGGTTTGAATGCAAATTTGTTGCTCTGTGGGGCACATATTGAAGCTCATTTCAAACCCATTAACCCCAATCACATTTGTTTCAGCCCCACACCTTAACTCCAGAAAAAGTCTTGTTTAACATCCTGCATTCAAACACAACAATCATTCCAAAATTGTTATTCTCCCCACGTAACTACTGAGGTGTAAATGAGAACTGTCTGTATCTACCTGTGTATCTGAGTTTCCTTTTTGCATATTTTAATTGATTAGGTTAAAAATAAATGACAGTATTCTATTTGCTTCAGCAGACTGGGCATATTAATTCACTTACTCTATAACACTTACTGGTAAATAATTATAATTTACTTTGCATGTGCATAATAAAATATTCAAGCAGCTTTTGGCTACTAATGAGCACTCTTGAAAGGAGTGGAAACCGGTCAGTAAAGCAGTTTTTTCCTCACTGACAGTTCAAGTGTCATGAGCAAGCACTAATATTTATTGAAATTCAGCTTCTCAGCTCAAGAAAGAATCAGTGTCTTAAAAGGTACAGAAACCGAGCAGGTCCTGCTCCTTTTCTGTACCTTTTAAGACACTGGTTCTTTGTTTCTTTGTCCTGGGTACGTGTGACATTTTCTTTTTAAAGCTGAAACATGGGAAGGCAAATGTCCCCTACAGCCCCTGGAGTAGTCAAAGAGCTGCTTCTTTTTGTTGTGTCTTCCGGAAACGCTGCTTTGAAAGGAATCACTGTTGTAGAACCAATTAGGTTCTTTAAGTGGATCATTTCTCAGTCACTGGAATAATGAATTCCCATTTGCTCAAAGGGTTGCATTCACCCTTCAGTGGCAAAACAAACAGGAATTCATTGCCACAGCTAAGCAACCAGAATTACTTATGCATTCTTTTCAGAATCTTCCTTTTTTCATCTTTATTCAATTCACCATAAAGATTATTGTTTAATGAGGGGGAAGTTCAATTGGAGCCAAACGAAGAGGCACAAGCCTTCTAAGCCAGAGTGGATTTTCCAGAAGTGCCTTATTTGTCAGGCTCTTGCAAATTTGCATTTGGGGGTGGAATTTTTTTTTTTTTAGTTAAACCACAAATGGAAATTTTGTGTTCTGGTTTTTTACATGTTTTAAGTTTACTAGAGAGAGAAAAATGAGACAATGTTCCTTAAAACTAATAATGTAAATTATATAGATTAGATACGTATCATAGTATATATTAGATATAAATGTTATAATATAAAATCTAATTTCAAGGTGTTCACAGGATGAGCCACCACTCTGGCCCTCAAACCTTTCTGGTTTTTCCCATTGTAGCATTGACAATAACATGATATATCTCTATCTATACGATAATAACAAAATTATCTACAATATCTGCTTTGATTTATGGGGGGAAAGGGACCTTATGGCTGTGTCAGGGTTAATTGAATCATAATCAGTCTTCTTGTGGAAATCAGATTTGTGCCTGAAGTGGAGTCATCTGCCCATCTGTAATAGCTGGCTAAATGCTCCAATGAAAATGTAATTGTGGTGTTTGTTTCTTTTCAGCTGGTTGTTTCTCCATATCATTTGGGAGTCAGAGTTCAGGGAAGATGCAGTTACCAGAAAGATCACTTTATAACATTTGTGTCTCATACATCCACCTCCCAGCTGAACTTCACAGTAAATCCACTTAGGGAGAGAAGCTCCAGAAAACACAGCAAATTCTATTTGTTTTCTAATAAAGGGCAGCTTAATTTGGAAAATGATGAAAAATAACTCTCTGTTTATGCTTTTGTATAGTTTTATATTGTGTTTCACTCATTTTAATTTAAAAGTGTATTTAGATCACTGCACTCAATCAAGTTCATAGGGACTTTCATCCCATTTTCTAGCTAGACATCTGGGATATGGCTGGCCTTGCTAGACTCAGCTTAGAAAAGGTAGATGAGCTCCAAAATTTGACTGGGAGCATGGTTTCTGGTTTATAGAACCCGTAAAGGAAACCTCTTAAACTCTGAATATGATCATCTGGTGTCAATTTTTTAATTCATTCACCTCCAAATTATCTGCCAATACCTTCCAAAAATTAAACCAAGAAATTCAGGAGCTGTGGAAAGATGAATAAGGTTTGAAGTCCACTACTGCTCTTCTTTCAGAAATGATTTCCTGATTACCAAATAGTTTTTGAGCCCAGACACCATGGAAAGAATCTTAGAATCACAGAATCCTTGAGGTTGGAAAGAACCTCCAAGATTATGGAGTCCAACCTTTGACCAAACACCAGCACATTGTCCAGCTGCACTGTGTACTTTGCCATGGCGAACAAAGACATGATTTAAAACCTTTTCCTTTTTAATCTCGTATTTTATAAGTTTCAAAGCAAATCCTATGTGGCTGGAAAGACTGAATGTATTTTTTGGTCACTGAGTAGAGGACGGTGACCTCACCTGAGCTTTGATAGCCCAGCTCATATCTGTGAGCCTGCAGGAAACAGGAGTTCCCTCCTGCACTTTATGCCTCAGAATTTCCCCTCTCCAGTGGGGCTGTGGCAGCTGCATTCCCCTCACCCCCAGTTTGCAAGTGTGACAGAGACTTGACAAAGTGTGTGTGAGCTGCTGTCACCCTTCATCATCGTCGTTCTCTGCTTCCACCCCCGGGGATTATTTTCCCAAAGCCATTTACAGCATTAAACAATTTCCCAGAGTGGAGCCATTTGCCAATTAGAGTTTTACTTGGCCTGCATTTGTTCCCCATCAGTCCTTTATGTGCAATGACCCCTTGCTTGGGAGAGGAGTAATTGTTTCCTCAGCAGAGCCCCGATCAATGAAGGGCTCCCTCCCTGCACTCTCCATTAAGCATCAGTTTCCTATTTGAAAAAAAAAAAGGAGTTGATTTCCTTTACCTTTTTCACCATTTATTAGCATGATTGAACTAATAAGACTCAGTTGTGAACCTGGACAGCCCAGCTCCAGCATCCAACGTGCAGATGATACTTCTCAGAAGTTTTTCTGATGTGCACAACAGTATCCACACAAAAGCAGCAGTTTGACTATAATTGAGACTGAAAAGTTTAAAAACCTTACACCCCCCCCAATGTTTGATGGAGGGAACCATTGCCCAGCTCTGTATCTCCCTCAGCAGAGTTTTTCAACTTCATTTGTCTTTCAGCCCCCTTTAGTCCCTTTTTTTAATGACAGAATTTGAATAATATCAGGGATGGACTTGTAAATACCAGTAATGATAAAATAAATTGTGAGCAGTCAAGAAACAGGCTTTGCTCAGTGGCTTCCACAGGTGGAAACTAAATAGGCTGTGTTCATCAAAAAATAGGAGATATATTTCTCTCAGGAGAATTATTTGCAGGTTTTATACAATTAATTTTGTCACCAGTCTATGACTGGGGAAGTCCCTGTAATTCAAACAGTTCCTTCCACGTCAGTGAGAAAATAAAGCAGAAAAATCCCCATTTAGACCCTCACTGGGTATCTGTCTTGTGTCACCACTATACAGTTCCCCCAAAAAATCCCAATTTGTAAGTTTTCTCTCGNATGTTTGATGGAGGGAACCATTGCCCAGCTCTGTATCTCCCTCAGCAGAGTTTTTCAACTTCATTTGTCTTTCAGCCCCCTTTAGTCCCTTTTTTTAATGACAGAACAAAAATAATATCAGGGATGGACATCAGTAATGATAAAATAAATTGTGAGCAGTCAAGAAACAGGCTTTGCTCAGTGGCTTCCACAGGTGGAAACTAAATAGGCTGTGTTCATCAAAAAATAGGAGATATATTTCTCTCAGGAGAATTATTTGCAGGTTTTATACAATTAATTTTGTCTCCAGTCTATGACTGGGGAAGTCCCTGTAATTCAAACAGTTCCTCCCACATCAGTGAGAAAATAAAGCAAAAAAATCCCCATTTAGATCCCCACTGGGTATCTGTCTTGTGTCATCACTATACAGTTCCCCCAAAAAAACCCAATTTGTAAGTTTTCTCTCATTTTCTAACTGTACTTTTTTGTTTGGTGAGAAAAGGCTGATGCAGTATCAGAAAACCTGCTCCTGGGAATCCTGGAAAACAC
>VYXB01005252.1:260513-385983 GCA_013397135.1 Pachyramphus minor | reverse complement strand
CTATAGCACTTGTAGAATTGAATTCTAAATTATTTTTGTAACTGCTGGTTACTAAACTAACTTATTTTAGTAAAACATGTTTGAAAATATTGCTTGCAATTTGTGGCTACCTCCCTAACTACAGCTACTTTCCAGCATTTTACACATCAAAGGAATTAAAGCATGGCTAACAAAAAAATATAGCATCTGTTATTGTCTTTGAGTAGGATTGGATTGTGAAAGAAAACAAATCAAGCTGGCTGAGGCACTAAAGTGCATTATTCTATAAATATCTGTCAGGTTTGCTGCATAGCCTGCTGTAGACAGAATGGTTCTACCGACTTCCACTGGTAATGGCAAAATAGTATTTTTCCCCATTTAGAATAATAGAAGCAAAAGCTGAAGGTGGATGGCATTGTTTAAAGAGAGGGTTTGCAGCAGTTGTGCTTGTGGACTACTTAGATACTACATAGCAGAGAATATTTGCATGGAAAGGAATGGACTAAGTGTAACGCCTGCTCTTTGACATGAAGAAGAAGTGCTGATCTCCAGTTGCCTGGGGCAGTTGATAACTGGCAGCCGTCATTGTGGCATCCATATTTTGGAAGATTTTGTTTTAATTGTGAGGTTTGCAAACCTAATGTAAAAGTAGAACAAAGAATAAATAGATTTAAGGTTTTTGTGAAGATGAATGGATTAGCTCTGTGTAAGGGAATTTCAGATATGATTCTCGGGGAGGCACATCTGGAACACAACTTGAAAAATATAATGGAATATAATTTCTGATTCTGACCTGTAATAGTGGAAAAGATTCTCACTTATTAAGAATAGTGATCGTAAACCAAATATTATATATAAGTCTTACAGCAGAAAGCTCAGGAATAATAACAGGGTAGACAACTCATTGGGTTGGTAAGTCTAAATCTTAAAGACATTTACGTATTTTGCTGATATGATTAGACGTTCAGAACAGTAATTTTTCTTCACTCTTTGGCACGAGCTAGAGCTCTAGCATAACATTGTTGGTTGGTTGTGGTTTTTTGGTTTTTAATGAAAGGTCTTCAAACAAAAAAAGGAGAAAAATCCCGAAATGGGAAAAATGAAGTAGGTAAAACCAAATTGAGAGAATGATTATATCACAGAATTATGTACCACGGAATATTCTGAGTTGGAAGGGACCCACAAGGATCACTGAGTCTGCCAACTCTAAAGTGAATGGCCCATCCAGGGATCAAACCCACAACCTTAGTGTTATTATCACCATACTCTGAGCTCCTCTCAGGATCATATGTATTCCATTTCTCTGTAATCAAGATATGTGTTAAAAAGAGTGAGAATCTGCTAAATAAGAACAGACCATAGTAGTGAGTATAACCTAGGGCAAGCAGGAAGTTCGTAATATAAACAATAAGGGAGTTTTTAATCCCGGAAAACGTAAACGGCTCTTAAGAACACTGGACGCACGGTTAGCAGCACAGCAGCGTAAATGCCTTTATGTGACTAAGAGTTCAGAATGAGTTTGCTCTGTGTTCCCTGGTGTGAAAGTTTGGGTCTGGCCAAGTGTAGACCTCATCAGACCTCCTTCAGCACAGGTGCTTCTGTGAGGCTTGGCATTAGGAATTCTGAACTGGTCTCCTTTTGGAAAAGATAGAAAGCTATTAAAAATGTGTTTTTATCTCTGTAAATATAAATATCAACTAAATTATACTCCTATGTTATTTGAAAATGACAATATTTGTCTCCTCTTTTTAGTGAATTATTGTATTTGGAATACATTTTAGAGCAGAATAGTAATAATTAAAATTTATTCATGGAAATGTTATGTACTTTTTCAACTTTTATTTACCAGTTTGCTTGAGTTTTGTGAGACCAAACTTTAAAAAATATCCTGTCGGTTCAGTTTTTCTTCAGGCAGTAGTTGTCTTAAGGGATTTGCCAAACTGCTCATTTAAATATCTGTATTTTGTGATAATACTTACTGGAATGCTCATCTTTAAAGTGTTTAATCATCTGTGTCTGATTGAAACGATTAATATGTTCATCCCCAAGAATATCTTGTAAGCCTAAGAACTTAAAACAATCTGAGGGCAAATATTACATGATTTGAATTTTTTTGGGGGGGGGCTAAATAAATCTTTTTACAGTGTAAAGATTTTTAAAAATAATATTATGGTGCACTTGCATGTAGTTTCCTTTATCTGTGCAACCTGTATTTTGCACAAGAACATTTTCCTCAGTTAAAGGGTAGATTTTTCCAAAGTAGAATAGGAGATATTCCTGTTTTGTGTCTTTAACTAAAACTGCTTAAATTAAGTTTAAATGACGTTTTCATGTAACTTGATTTGGTATTATTTTTTTTGTTAGTAAGTAATTTCAGAAGTGTAGAAATTCCTTGCTGGAAAATATATTCCTCTTGCCATACTTGAGAAATCAGCTAATTAATTATGGCAGGCCAGTGCTAATTGCTTTATTACTGTTTAAAGAACTTGTGTATTCTTACTCACATTATTCTTTTGATTGCCTGATCTTAACAATGTTCTTATGGTTGTGGTGTTTTATTTTGGTGGGGGTTTTTCGTGTTCTCTTCTGTCATTTGTTGTAATAAACAGCCTCAGTTTAGGGACTGTGCCTCTGGTCTTGTTGTTTCTGGTTTTGGATAGTACTGCTCTAAGAATAATAAATGTTGCCTCAGAGTGATGTGACTTGTGAGATCCTATGTCACTAGATACTGGATTTTGTCCTAGGAACAGGATTTTTTTTCCTTGAGAAACAGTTGAAGCAATTTTATAGTGATAAATTCAAATTACATGGTCCTGGATTATATCAGTCTGCTAAACAGAAAGAAACAATTGTGCATATTAAATGGAATAACAACACTAACATCTCTCTGTCATAGCTTGGTGCTGGGATTCCTTTTTCAGTGATGTAAATCCTTGCCTCATGTTTCCCTGCTCAGGCTTGGTTTTCTGGGGTTAATTTTCCCAGAGTTTCTGCCTGGGCTTGAGAAGAGCTCTGTACAAAGGGAGTCAGTACAGCCTAGTGGAGAGCAGAGTCATGAGCATTTGCATCTCTGGAATGTTTTTATTGACAAACGGTAGTCTGCTATTGACATTCGTGTCCCTTGGTGATACTTCTATCCTAGCTTATCTTTGCTGGTCAAATGCCTTAATTGTTCTGGCCTTTAATTCAGTCAAAGTTGGTGCAGGAGTGGAAGAGAAAAGAGACGGAACAGGTCTAACAGAGCATCAAGCTTGAGCTGTGAAGCTGCTGGCAACGATCAACCTGTCATAATGTTATGATTTGTTCATTTTTATACCATTTATTAGCCTTTACTTGTTGTGCCATTTGGCCTCCAGGGCAGATAAAGTGCTGTCTAATTTGGTAGGTTTGCTTCTGTCAGAGTGGCCTCGACAGAGAAGGTGTTAGCTGTAGTGACAAATAATCAATAGCTGTCGTTGTCATGAGGAACGTGAGTAGTTGGGCCTTTCATCTGGAGGATTAGAGGTCTAATTGGATTGAGAATAGGGAGGGTGAGCTGTTGGGTAACCCTGTCAGCTATGTTAAGCTGTCAAATGTCAGCCTTCCTGAAAGGAAGAAGGAATGGTTAGCTTTCAGAAACAAGGAAGAAGACATATGAAAGCTTTGTAAAAAGTAATAGAAAAGTGGAATAGGCCAACATACGCTTTAACCCTTTCTTGTTTAATTATATATCTTACTAATTAATGAGGATGTGTGATGTGCACTCTCTCGCTTTCTCTCTGAGACTGGCAGAATTCACGTGAAACAGGTTTGGCAGTGTTATACCAAATCAGACTGGTTTTATCTCTTGAGATGAAGACAGTTAACTACTCAGGTGGGGAATATAAATGCAAAAGGTTATGACATGGGAGAGGAAAATATCCACCAATGGAAGGAATCAATTAGTAGAAGCTGTAAGGAAACTGAATATTTTATTTTAATATTTTGTTGTAAACATTTGTCAGTCCAATAGTACCAGTATATTTTTTAAGGTATTAGTAGTACTAAAATAGTGGTTTCTTTATTTGTCATCTTATTTTGTCAGTCTTTTCAAAGAAGTCTTAACTGTAACCATACCAGTATTCCCTTTCTCTAAATAACAAATTTTCCCTTGGATCTATGGTACTTGACCATAGTTATCCAGGTACTGGCCACTCTTACCAGGAGCTGGCATCCTTAATTGTTGATGACCTTGAAACTGCAAGGTTTTTAGAGGGGGGGAAAAAACCCTCTTTTTTTTACATCAGCGATTTTATTTTTCTTCTCTTCCCTCCCCCGAACTTGTAGATACTTTAAATCTCATAGGTTTTTGGGCTTTTTTTCTGTGTTTGATTATTTATTCTGAACTAGTGGTTTTACTCTTGGTGTTTCAGTTTGGATTGATTCCCCTGCTGCTGCCCTCTCTTCTGCAGCACTTATTGATGATTATGTGGATTCACAACATTGCTCTTGCTGGTGGTCTGCTGTAAATACTGGCAAGCCTATCCTTAATCTTGGGTTTATCTTTGCAGATTAGTACAGTGATGTAAGAATTCCAGAAAGAGAACTCTTGAACGGATTGTCTGTAACCATGTTTCAATGGCTTATGTGACAGAAATCATGTTTTTCTCCCCTTTGAGATTGACTGCCTACTCATCTTTGTGTGAGAGTCTGGATTCATTATGTTGAATAATTTTTGGGTTTGCAATTAGTTATCTGACAGCTATTGTACCTCTGTCATTTATTTTCTCATAATCCAGTTCTCCTGACTCATTTTTCTCTGTTTTATTTCATTGCTTCCCCGACTCTGACTTTATGATCTTGATATTTATTTTTAAATCTGTGTAATCTGATTTAAGCACATTTAACCTTCTGGTGTGAGCTACAGGAAGGGCAGATATTATAGGCTGCTCTTGCAGCTTTAACTGTGTTGAAGAGAGCTCAGATTGCTGAGCTGCAAGAGAAGTACTATGCTGCTGTGGCCTGGTTGGCTTCAGTATTCATGAAGCTGACCCAGTGTTTCTACCCTGTTGTAATCTGCTCTATAGACACACTGTGATAAAATGAGTTGGTAATAAGATAAGCCCATGCCTGTTTATTAGTAGAATTTTTTTTAATTATGTTTTTAGCTTATTGAACATCTGTCCATTCTTCTGCAAAAATCTTTTTTGCAAAGTTCTGTCTTAAGTTTTATTCATCGTCATAAAAAGCATAATTAATTCAGTATCTTAATTTCCAGAACTTATGGTACTTGAGCTACTAAAATTCTTGCTACTAAAATCCTTGCCCTGTATTTTTTCCCAGGCAACTTTCTTGCCATGCCAGTGATCTGTGGTTTCCCCATTTTGTTCCCTTATTTGTCTAGCTCAAACATCACTATTGGCGATGTTTTCTTTCTCTTTTCCTCCAGCAATGTCACAGCTATTTTCATTAACCTAATTGAATTATTTTCATTGTACAGACTATTCCCTCTCATTTTCAAGCATCTCTGCATCACTTCTCTGCATCTCTGTTCCACTTCTTGTTCTGCTCACTCTCCCCTTGTCCTCCATTTGGCTTTGTATCTTTTTCCACCATGTTTTCTGTGCTTAAAATAATCCCAAGGAGGCTATTGTCAGGCTCAAAATATATACTGTATTATCATCCTGGTGCTTCCCTTCAGCAGTCTGGATCTCAAGTGCTTGAAATTTGAATTTGGAATTTCATTGAAAATGATAAGAAAAGAAATGTCTTCAGCCTCTGTGATTTTCTAAAAGATTTTGCAAATATGAATCAAGTGCAAACTACGGTGGCAGAACATTGAGAAGCTCTGCTTGTGTTGTGTTTCTCAGTGGAAAGGAACTAATTCTGCATGGCATATGGAATGATATCTTAAATATCTGTACAGCCAGCTGGTAGAATTACTTTATTTTCATCTATTGAATTCACCATATACTTTTGTGAGTACAGTTTGGAAGAATGTCTGGGCTGATGACTTACCCATTTTCACTTTTTCCAATCTTTCCTATGTCTTCTTCCATAGCAATAATTTTTCAGGCTGCTATCAATGAATAAAATAATTTGTATCAGTTTATGATAATTATACATTTATCCAGAATGAGTAGGTAAAGTGATCCTGTGCCAAAAAAAATCTTAACTGAGTACTTAAGGCTAAAAAAAATATTGATGCACAACTTCAACTCAGAGATTTTGTTGCGAAGACAAACTAGAACTGAACAGGATGTAAATGTGCCCAGCAAAGGCAAGTACTTTGTGCAGGCATGAGCAGTGCTTTTGCTACAGAACATTATTCCATGTTGCTTGATGTTTGGCTGTTTTCAGTTGACTTAATTATCCTGTTTTTCAACTGCTAACTGCCTTGTACATACTGTTATCAAACAGCTGTCACCTCTCTCATTTTGCTTTATTCAAAGGATAGGTGAAAATTTCTGTAGCATTTGATCTTGGAAGTAATGGTTGCATCTTAAAAATGGTATTCTTTTTAAACACGGTGTTTACTGTAGTTGGAGTGTTATGGTAGATTTCCTTTTGTTTTCACTCACTGATGTTCCTTGATGCACAAGAGACTTGCCTGGCTCTTCTCCCAGGACAATGATGTCTGCTGCCAGGTCTGTACCTTAAAAAATACCTTTGCAGACAAAGACATCTCCCTGTTTGAGTGTCCTTTCTGAAACATCATTCTTGCATTAATTGCCCCTCTGCAGCTGACCTCATGACTGATCTTTAATGGTTACAAGAAGAAATACTGTTGTTGGGACTGAGAAACTACTTACTTGTTTGAGTCCAGATTTGGCACTGACAAATTAAAACAGAACTATCGCTAGTATTAGCTCATCAGTTTGGTTTAGTTCAGTTTTGTGAACTGTAGAGTGATTTCTGTTTGAATAAGGTGACTTTTCCAAGCTATTCTGTGGTAAAAAGGTGAAGGTATTTGTTTTCACTGATTATAAATGTTATTTTAATTTTAAGAGAATTAGTTTTGTGCTAAATGTTTCCACCTACGCTTCAATAAATGTAGTGCCAGCAATAGATCATTTTGAAACAGCACACCTTCCTGCTGAAATCTCCAGGAATCTTCTATCAGGTGTCTGACACCTCCTTAATCTGATGCTCAGGCTTGTCATTTGGATCGATAGTATACTAGATAGGATGTCTTCAGCATGCAAGGCTTCTGCTATAGAAGGTATTTGAAAAATAAATTCAGATCTTATGGCCAGCCACAAACTCCAGGAGCACTAATCTTTCATTTGTCTCTCTCTTTGTCTGTAAACAGTTGGTTAAATTGTTGATTAAAGAGAATTAAGTGAATCACGCTCTAGTCAAAATGGATATGTATGAACTACATAAGCAAATTATGTTGTTGCCTTGAAAAGCAGCAGCTAATGTCAGCATTTCATAAAATACAAAACTAACCCATTTAGATTATACATTTTTCTGTCTCTTTGTAGAGCAGTTTGGAACCCTCTTTTGTTACACATTTTTTTAATTAATGAAGAAATAATGAAGAATGCTACCAATTTTTATTAATGAGGAATAATTTCTGCTGAAATATTAACTGATTTATGTTATGAATATAATCTGTATGTGTTCTGTCACCTGATGGGAACATTTAACATAGATAGAGATAAAGTACATGTTTTTTCAACATTATTAGTATGGTATAGATTTGGGAAGGCTTTGTGTCACCAACCTTGAATTGTTATTTTATCTGCCTGTAGTCTGAACAAAGAGAAATAAATCTAATACTTCTATTACTGCTAGGATGTAGTTTGAGTAGTTTATGAAAGCTTTGATTTATTTACCAATACTGTAAGTAGATCATGGCTTCATTTTAAGTCTCCCACATCGCTGTAGCATCTATAGGAACTATAATATATTGCCATATGTAAAATTAGCCTGAAGTGTCTTAATAATTATTTAAATTAAAACCTTCCTATGTTTATTGCTGGTTGTTTTCAATATGGACTGTGTGTCTACTTCTGTAATGGTTCTGGAGACTTCACCATGGCTAGAGAAATGTTCTCAGCAAATAGAATTTAATAGGTAGTTTTGCAATTATTTCACACAGTGGTTTGTTGTAGGACTTAAGATATTTGAAATATATTTAAATCACATAAAAGACATGAATTTATTTTCAGATAAACAGCAGCTAAATCAGTGCTGGGAAGGTGTGCTCAAAAATGAGCATATATGCTAAGTTTTCCTTTTTTAAGCATCTTTGCTTCCAGCAGTCAGTCAGGACAGGACATGCACTTAGAGGGTTCAATTAAGAAGTGCAAGGCAGTAAGTGACACAGTACTGGTCAGAGTGATGCTTAGTAATAATGGCAATTAGTTTGCTTCCAGAATGAAATAGTACCACTCAAATTTAGGATAAAAGGTGAGAACTTGTACTGGACTGAGGGCTGTCATTCAGACTTGTTTTTCAGGTAGAATTCTGTCATGGGTGCTACTGTTATTTAGAACTCCTTCATTAGATTTTTTAAAAAATCATACATATATTTCAGGGATATATTTTGTAGTTTTGTAACGCTGCTTTTAGTTCAAGATGATTCAACTCAAACCCATTAAGGTCAAGAAAATGAATGAAGTAAATATTTTCTAATACTTGTATTTTTGGGGAGGAGGGACTCAGTACTTTCTGTCAAATCTTTCAAATCACTGTTTTCTGAAGTGCAATATTTTTTGCAAGCTTAGTCTTTGATTCTTTATGAAGAGGTGGGCAGTGATCCTGTAAATATGGATGATGTGTCTCAGGCTTTGTCGTAAATCCCCAGAGATTTTGTGTTGTGGGTACTTCTGCCTGAATGACTTGAAAAGAACACTACAAGAAAACAAGTTCAGTAACAGTGGAAGAGATCAACTGGAAATGAGATTGCTAATTGCATTTTCATCCTTGAAGTGTTTTTTTACATGAAGGCCACTAATTTCTATACGTAGACCATAACATTCAGAGCTGAAGAGCTGAGAACACTACATAGAAACAACGTGTACAGGCCATGGATAAATGAGGTCAAAGGCTGTAAGATACAAACACCTATTTTCTTTGAACTTCTACTGGGAGACAGTTTTACCTTGGCTTTTACAGCACTGGTCAGTTGTCTGTTGTATTATTCAACTGCATGCCAGTTGATAGTTCTGTCTATTCCTATGGAAACAAAGATATTGAAGCCAATCTTTCAAGAGGCTTTAGGGAGAAGTGCTCTTAGTTGAGACACTGCCTTGCTTTCACTCAGAATGTCTGATAGTCAGAACTGGCCTGAAGTTGTGCTGATGTATTGCCTAAGATGCTTTGCCAGACAGATGAGCATGTTCAGCTTGGAAACTGGTAAATAAGGTTTCTGTTCAGCTGGCTGAGAAGTTTTTCTGCAGTGGAGTGTTTTACTTTTGAGTCTAGGATGCTGCTAATGAAGGTTGCTAAAAGGGTACTTTGTGAGATTAAACCCAATGTCAAAAATCAGTGATGTTTTTGTCATGGTTGACTTGAAAGGATTAGCAAAACATCACATATTTAAATTCACCAGTGGTTTGTTAGGAGGCATGGCATCATCTTTGTCCACGCAGAGGTAATAAAGAGCTTATGGATTTTGTGGATTTTTTTTTCAAAACTGTAGTTTAATGGATGACTGCTAAGGGTTATGTCTAAAACAGTCCTAAAGATTTTCTTTTACTTCATTTTTGTTACATTGTTTATCAAAGAGTTAACTCTTAGTTTTTGTAGAATCATAAAATAGTTTGAGTTGGAAGGACCTTAAAAATTCTCTAGTGATAACCTGTAATTTTTACTTAAATTAAAACTACCTAAATGCTTGATTTCAAATTTTCTTGAATTAAACCAGCTGAGCTGTGACTAAAGTTGTTTCAGAGCTGGAATAAATACTGGTTTAGCTCCCTATAATTAATAAAATTTACATTATTATATTTTAGCTGTCTGTTCAGGGAGTAGCTGTTTACATTCACTCCGCAAAACCCTTACTGTGGCTGCATGTGGAAATCCAGTCTTCTGACTATTGTCTGCCACCTGATTAGGGGATGCAGAGAACAGGAGGGAGTAGTTTCTCTACTACCTTTGCAGACTTTGCTCATAATGTAGTTAGTATGCACTGCCACAGTGAGTAGACAGTGTGCAGAAAAAATGAGCTAAGAATTATTACTTTCAGCATCTAATTCTTACTCAAATGTAGCAACTGTATGTCACCAACGTTGAGGGGAGTATTTGAAGGGATTGAGAATGTCCTTATAACTGTTGTGTTTAATAGGAACACTTCCATGTATTTATTCTATTGGCTTTCTATATCAGATTGATGAATATGATCACCTTTATGAAATAATTTGATTTATTCACCCTCTCTCGGTGTGGTTTCATTGAACAGTGACAACATTTTTGCACCTCCTGTGTTTTAATGAAGAATGATTAATGAAACTATTAAGATTTATGGATAAATCCTATTAATGGTTTACATATCAAAATAATATTTATTATGGCAGAGGTGGGAGAAAAAGGTACTAGGAGATTTTCTGTGATTCTAATTTTGTGTATTCTTGATATAGCATTTGAAATTAATGTATATTAAAATGTATTAACTTTTAAACATATTCAAAATGTTATATAAATTTTCTTTTAAGCATATTTGCTCAAATTAGAATATTCTGTGTGTTGAAGTTGTATGGCAAAATAGCATGTGATAACCAGAGAAACAACCTGATATTTTGATAGTGAGTTTACTAATTTTAACTAGAAATTTGGGTTCTAAGTGGCTATATTGACTTTGTTTATTTTCAGAAGTTATTAAATATGATTTGCTGATATTCAAGGAGAGTAAGAATGGTGCATTCATATATGTTAAAACATTTATAGTTGTTGTAACCAGGCAATATAATTCAGTTTCAGTGTATTAGAAATCAAGAAGTTTCACTGTTTCATGTATAGATAATATTTCAAATCACAAGTGTTAATTTATAAATGGAAATAATTCTTATTTGCAGTTAAATATGTATATTTACTTGCTAGCCCGTCTTTTTAGTAACTTCTCCTCTGAAGAATCCTTTTGAGATTTCTGGCAGTTAGCTGATAATAAAAGCATATCAAAATGCTCCTTTTGATGTATAGATTTCAGTTGCTTTTGGAACAGTAGTCTGTTCCTACATATATCAAATTAAAAGCATGATAGAGCAACTTCTGTTTTTGTAAGTGCTTAGTTTGTTCCCTGAAAAGCTGCTAAAATTGGTAAGTGTTGGTTACAGAAAGTCCTTCATATGCTCCATGTCATTGTAAGTTGTTTCTGATGTTCTTAGAACCTGCTTCTTCTCAAAGAGATACTAAAAGACAAAACCTCTACAGAAACCACATGCACAACCCCTTTTCTTTCCAAACCTGTTAAAATTTTGGGGGTTTGAAAATTTCTGACCAAGTTTATTTGTGGACCGAAACAGCCTCTCTTCAGCAGCTCCTCACTGGAAAGAGTGTGTGTGTATGTTTGTGTACAAGTAAGATTATCTTCTGTAAGGTCAAGTAGGTCAAAGACAGCAGTTTCTACTCTCTGAAGATAATCAAGTTAAATTCAGTTGCCGTTTTTGTTTTAAAGAAAAAGTTCATGGATTTGTTTGTCTTTTAAAGGCTCCGCTAGCAATTAGGGAGTTCAAGTTTTTTGACTTTCACTGCTGCTTGGAAGCATCTGAGAGCAAAGAGCTGTTCTCAACTTCCGCTCTAACATCTCTGCCAATTTGTTGGCAAAGTGTGCTCGTTCAGTGCAAAGTAGCTGCTATGTTCTGCTTGGGGTTTAAGCTAAAATCTAAATTACTTTCATGTTGTACATATTTTACCTCAGTGAGTGTCTGAGTGCATGATATGATTTAGTATTTGTCAATGTATAGATTTCTACTGACGTCAGAAACTCACATGTCAATTTAAAAGGTATAGATGGTTTTGTGTTGCAGACATGAGTAGGAAATCTTGACTCCAACTTATAAGGAGTCGTGGATTTAAAAGCTTTAACATCTAGTCTGACTGTTAAAAGATCATACCAACCTATTTCTTTTTGTTGCTGTTGTTATCTTAGAATAAGAACTAGTATATTTGGGGCAGAGTGTGCTTCTCTGGAAAAGGAGATGAGTGGCCTGGTATGCTAAATTTCAGTGCACCTTTCTAGTTCTTATTCTGGGTCTAAACCAAGCAACAATGTATGTGAGTGTATATGTATGTAATAACTAATACAATTAGTTTTTCTGTTCTAAAGATGACGTAATGTATCCAGCTATACTTTCTTAAATGCTGTTTAGGAGTTTAAAGAGGAAGAATATTTGAAGAAAATAAAAGTATAATCACCATGCTATGATTGGTGTAGTATTAGAAGAGCAGATGTTTTATCTTTGCAATTAATTCAACTGTAATAATTTTATGGTATTCTGTTTGTAAAAGAGTAAAACTAACTGAATTATATATTATATTACTCTGAAGAGGATTTATTGTTAAATAGTTTCTCTTTTCACTGAGAAAATTGCGCTAAAATGTCTTACATAAGTGCTGCTTAATTAATAATGAATATATTTCAAAAATCAAAATTTAATAAGCTAATAAATTATTCAACTATGGTGGGATGCATAATTATCTGATCTCTGAAATCCTTTCTGTCATGGATGGTGGACTTGCTGCACTGTTACTCCTTCTCTGCTGTCTTCAAATGCACACGTTTAAACAGGCTGACCTTCACACTTCTGATTTTGTGGGAACTTTCATTTTACCACTTGCCTGCACTCTTCTGTGCAGTTGCTGACCAGGCTTAGTTACTACAGTTCTCTCTGTTAGGGGCTGTGGTCAGTGGTTAGTGCCTGATTTTGATAAATCTCATCTCAACAGTGCAGAAACAGCAAGGGACAAGGTGCAAAAGAGCTTTAATCAATGAATCATTCCTTGGGAATTGTAGCCTTGCAGGATTTAGGGTATTTAATAACATTTTTGAATACTGATAAGTGATGTTTTAACTAGCAAGAAAAGTAGATGAGAGAAATAACCTATTTTGACATCAGGAGCATATAAGAATTTAAAATTATATGTCAATAAATATGTAAACATAAATAGTAAATTGGGTGCAATGTGCACCACCCTGTCAGCAGTAAGTTCTTCAAGACTAAATGTGGATATTTATCTACCTGATTTTGTAGAAATAAATTCAAATTCAACCTTTTTAGGCCTACCTGTACAAAAATATTAACTGTAGTGCTCGATGGAAAATAACAAGCCTAATGGGAAATAAGGACACAAAATGTAAGGACATGGTAAATAATCATTCAATAATGAACTGAAAACAAACACAGTTGAAATACGAACTGTAAGATCAGAAGACATGTATTAGAATTCCTCAACAGTTGCACTTGAATCAAGTATTAGCCAATATTTTTCATTAGCAACCTTAGCATCACAAATAATATTTTTTAAGGACACTGAAGAGTTACACAGTGTTAGGCATCATTGTCAAAGATAGGGTGGCAGTGGCTGGTGTAACAGAAGAATGAGTATGCTGAAAGTAATTGAAATGGTTAGAAATATTATAGTCCAAAACACAAGTCAGGGGAGCAAGGGAGGGGCAGAAAAATTCATTCTATGTGTTATAAATTTATTATTTGACAATGACTGAGAAGGATGTCAGTGTGCTAATTGATGTGAGAAATGCCTGGTTTTGTATATTCTGACAGGATATGTGCACTAGCAGTAGGCAATTATCCTTGTGATTCAGTAGGGTACTTTGTGGGACCTCTTCTGTTACTCCCTGTAATCTCTGCTTGCTTGTGTTGCAACTAGTTACAACTAGAATGAATGCAGATAGCTGATGATATTTTGAGGGTGATGTAGGGTTTATCCTTTGTTACTGAGATAAAAAGACCAATGCTTATTTAGATTTTAAAAGCTGCACTGTGTTTTCCTGAGTAGAAGAATGACGTGTGCTTGTGTCTGTGTTGTCTTAAAAAAACTTCACCAAACAAAACCTAAAAGGACCAGCTTGAAACTGAGAGAAAGGTGAGGGTGGAAAAAAAAAATCCCAAACTCTGGAACTCCATTTGAAAGAAATCTCTGGGAATGTTTTGAAAAGGATTAGATGTTCTTACTCCCCATTGTGACGGAGAATGGATTTACTAATCCAGAGGGTCAGTTTTAACCTTCAGTTCTAATTTGTGGTTTATCTGTAAATACTTCTAAGGCTTTCTGTTTTGATGCAAGTATATGCCCTGACTGCATCTTCAGTGCTTATGACTGTCAGCAAGGAAGAGTCCTTAGAAACCACCTGCTTTGTAAGGGTTTATATTCTTTTGGTCTGCGTGTTCCCACTACTGGGAAAGCAGGTATGTAGTTTTGAATTGGAGCCAAAGTAGCATCTTCACGGTTTAACAGCTTGGCATTCTTGTTAATGACCCCTGCCGTGTTTACCAGGAGGTTATGCAGAGATGCTGGGCTGCCTTTTCCCTAGTTCTCTAGCAACCCTTACAGTCCACTAAATCTTCACAGGCCTATTGTAGGTATTCTGAAAATCAAGCATAGCTGTGCTGTAACAGTAGTCAGCTCATGTTCACTAAAGTATAAATAATTACAAATCAGTCTTTCAAGTCATGTTAAATATTTCACATGGGTTAGAATTGTTATGGTATTTGAAAATACAGTCTCAACCCCTCTTAACCCACTGATGACAAGGTAGGTGATGGTAGCCTATCTGTGGACATGGCTTTTGATGCTTGGAGAGATGCAAATATTCCTGTGACTCTTAGCTTTATCTTGTACAGCTCAGTTTCTCCCTTTATAAAAGGTGTTATATTTATCTACATAGTAGGCTTTTAAAATCTAAGGATTAAAAGTGTAACAGCAGAGATAGATCCACACTACGGGATAGGAGCAGTGGTTAGCCAGAGTTTAGAAGCACACAGTTATTTAATGACCAAGTGAACTCACCAAGAAATAGTGGGATGAGAAGGGAAATAAATTTTCACGGAGCTCTGTTGCACCTCATCAGAATGTTTCTAGAAAATAGGTGAACTCTTTAAAACAAGTTTGTATGTTTCTGAAATACTTAAAATACTTAAGTGTCATTCATCATTATGAATGCCCAGGAGAATTTTTTTTGGGATTCTGCAAAATATTCGTGTTTGGCAATCTAGATTACAGAGGAACTGATAATGCTGTGATTCATTTAGGATTTAGATGAAATAGTTCTATTTCCCCCTTTAATCCTTCCCCGTTTCTTCTAGAACTACATCTGGTACAGGGATGGGCTATCGATTTACTGAGGCTTTAGCCATAGGAATTGGAAGTAATATAAGGAGACAGAATTTTAAAAGTTTAAGAGTATTTGTTCTATCAATACATATACTTGTCTACTGTCTTTTAGTGTTAGCTGTAGTATGGAAAAGTGTCTGGACCCTTATCTACTTTAAGATTGTTCAGGAGACAACTGCAGTGAAACTTAGTTTCAGCATATGCACACTTGACATCAATGTGATCATAACTCTTCCACTTCAGATGGTGTTTTATTATAGACTCAGCAATCCAGGCTTTTATATTTGTGTATTTTATATGATGTGACTTTAAGTGCCCCTTCTACTGTTACAGACTTTGACTTTCGGTTCACAGAAAGAAATTCTTACTCATTTCACAGGAACTATGCTCAGTTTCCTTTCAATTCTGAATCAGAAAAGCATCAGTTTTTAGTCAGTTAAGGGGAGAGGAAGTCAGATGTTCCTAATAAGTATTCATTGTAGTTGTTCTTGTTTCATTTCCTGATAGGCTGAGCAGTGATTCCCACTGCCACTGCTGGCATTGCCATGCTCCTGCCAGATGCAGCAGAGCACTATACTGTTCTGGCAGTTAAGCCTCTGTGCTGGCAAGTTAAACTGTCTTGGTGTCAGAGGGAACATGCATGATATCTCTCAGCTGAGGAGAGAATAACCTGTCACTTGCTAAGGAGGTTAACACTTGTTTATACTAAGAAATTTCTGGAGGAATTCTGCTTATGTTAAGAATAAAACTGTCCACATGAAACAGGATCCTATACAGCAATTTGTTGTTAGCTCCGTGTTAACATAAGTTTCAGGCTTTAACGCTGTGTCTTGGAATGTATTAAATTATCTACTTGTATTGAAAAAGTAAATTAAAAAAATCCATTAACAACTCTGAATCTTTCTTATACTGCTAGATATCATGTGGGGAACAAAAACTACCAAATCCTCTTTTTCATTTTGGGTGCTGCACTATTTGCACAGCTGTGTTTTTCTGATGGCATTTTCTGTGTTGAGTTGGTTGGTCTGTTGTGCTACCTTTTGATAGAGACAGATAGTTAGTAGAGGAGGGTAACATTATTTGAACCTTCCCAACAGCAATCCAAGAATATGATTGCTCTAAATGTTGTAGTACTATTGAACTGTTCTAGACACTGGACTGGTAGGAACCTCTGTCTTTTCGGGGAAGGGCTGAAACCTGCCCCAGAAGGGCTCTGGGTATTCGGGTGGCTTTGCAGTGGTGCTGCAATCACTCTCTTCCCTGATACCCATATGCCCATGTTAGGTTCAGTCACATAACAGATCTCCTGTTCATTGGTTTGCTAGAGAAGAAGAGGACTGCCACTGATCCAAGGAAAGGAAAAAGAAATGCTCTTTCCCTAATCTTCCCACTGCTGAGTGAAGGTACCATGGGCCAAGTTCCGGGGAAGTGTTTGAAACAGAGGCAAATGGCGACTGGGTGACTTGGAGCAGGACTCTGCGGGCTTAACAGAGTAGCATGGTGTGAAGAGTCGGGTTGATGGTTTTAGTGCATTGGTATTACCACCAGTAATTTCAGTATCAGCCTAATCATAACACCACTGTTATCAGAACAGAGCTAGTTTTTTTCTGTAGTCTTTCTCTTAGGTGACCATATGGAACGGGCTGACTCTGGCTGGTTGGCAGATGCCCACCCGGCTGCTCTCTCACTACTCTTTCTCAACAAGCCAAGGAGATAAAATAGGTTGAAAAAGATACTTTATATGAATAAAGAAATAATCACACTAGGCCCAGAAAAGTAGGTAGAAAAGTTTACTGGCAATTTAGCAATTTTGGGGATAAGGTTTTGAATTTCAGGGATAATCTGAATTCTGGCAAATTCATCGATTCTGACTAAGGTGTTTCTTTCATCACTCTTTTCTCTATTGAAACATTCAGGAGAGTTTTTCTGACTGCTTAGTAGTTAAGCTTGGGGTCCAGAACTTTCTTCAAAGTCATTGCTTGATGGCAGAGCAATGGTTGCTTATTGAACTGTCTGTCTACCAAAAACTATGTTATACTCCATTACAGTTAGTGTATGTGGCTGAAATTTTGAAATTGCAGAAATATTTCTTCTGGTTATGCTGAAGCCAGTTACCAGCTGTGCTGTAGTTTGCATACAGAGTTGACTCTTTTGACTAAAAATAATTTTAACTGAATCTAAAGGAATTTTAAGAATTGGCATAGGAATGGTAAATTTTGGCTACCAGGAACTGAGTTCTCTGTACTAGTATTTAATCTCGTTTGCTCAGCATGTTTTCACTGTATAACAGAAAAATTTTGGAGACACTATTAATGGTAAGAGACTGTGAACTGACTCAAAGCATTTTATACTGCCCAGGGATGTTTAGGCCAATTAAGTATGAGTTTGAAGACTTTTTATACACAAGAATTTTATAAAAATGAAGGAATTGGTTTTTCAAATTAGTCATACATTTTCCCTCCCACCACCTAGTGAGACCTAAATTAAATCTGCCTTCAAGACACGTTGATACATTGCATATTTACAAACTTAAGCAGTAATCAATTGAAAGTGGGGAAATTTTCCTTTGTCATTAAAAAGGATGGTATAGTTTTCTAACAAGTGAAAGGAACACAGCAACTTTCATGGTATTACTAAAGTAAAGAACAGCAGTCAGAAGTAAGAACATGAATAACATAATTCAAATAAGTAATGTAAGTACAGGTGTTTCCTGTTGTGGTGTTTTTAAAAAAATCTTAATTCATTTGGAAGAAGCAGAATCTGTTGTGTTTCAGAATGAAGGGATTTATTACGGATTCATTTCGTAAGGAGAGGGATTGTTGGTGGCTAAGCTTGCAAGAGACTAGTATACTAGCAACTGGTGGAAAAATGTGTTACAGCAAAAATAAAATACAGTATAGGCAAAGAAATTCTAATAATAAAAAGGCATGTTTCCTTAGTGTTATGAATTATTTTAAATTTTTTAACTCTTCTTTACTGTGGAATTCATTCAAAAAGCAGAAGATACTTGTAAATCTTCCAATAAGTATCTATCAACACGAGAAAATAAAATTTTTTTCTTTCATGGGTATGCATGCACTTTGAACAGAAAATACTGAAAACAAACCAAATGCATTATCCCCTGTGACAGAGAAATGTAGCTATATTTCTTCCAAAACTAGTATTCTCTCAAGTAATTTAATGTTGTCTTCCTCCAGTCTAATTGCCAACCCCATCATGATACAGTTGAGGTTTTTTTGCTAGTTTTTGTTTTTCTTTTTTAATGAGTTTTGTAAATTCTTCTTCTATTTGCCTGTAAAATACAGTGGTAATAATGAGGAGTTTTCTCTTGCTTAGCTCATTCCCAAACTTATCATGAGTTCATTTTGAGCGTATTCTCTATGGATTAGTAGCCCTGCAGACATTTTGCTGTTCTGCCCCTGTACTTCAGTGTATGCCTTGATGTGTGTCTGCATATTAAAGGGACAAAATCCTAAGGTTATGCTTTCCCTGATACCCAGCAGAAGGAAGAGATTCATTTGGTCACTTCTCACTGTGAATGCTGTAGTGGCCATGCTGTGCCTGGCAAGAGAAGTTTGCATTCTCAGGCAGGCTTGTGGTAAGTTTTTTGGCACACTTTTCTTGTAGGCTTTCACTGAAGAGCGAGGACCGATGACAATAAATGGTCAGAAGCAGGAAGAGGTTATTTTGTCTGAGCTCATTCATGATTTGCTTTCCCTGTTTTGCATTTTAAAATAAAATAGGGTAGCAGGGGGAAAAGATCACATTTATTCATTTTGGCTGTACTTGGTGAAATCCATTCTGCATGCATAAAGCTCAAGTCTTCCATTTCTGTTAGACAGAAACCAGAACAGTAATATATGTAGCATATGCCCTTCCAGTGTTTAAGGCTGCTTTGAAAAAGGAAACTTGAATATTTTCATGCCCTGGCACTGGATGCTGTAGGGGCCTCTGGGATCCTTTGGCCCATCTCTACCCTATCATTCTGCTGTCAAAGCAATTTGCAATTCTGAGTCTTATGAGATACAGAAGTGCCCCAATTCATTAGCACTGCTTGCCTTTGTCTACTTGGTTACCCTTGTTCATTGTTTTTCCAAAGACAGCCTAAAGGGATTAAGTTAACATAACATGATAGATTTATGAAAGAATTGTAGCAAACTGAAGTATGTTAATTTGCAGATAGTTCCATAAACAGAAAAATCCAAAGACATGACTTCTGTTGATTTGGGTGTCACCTTTACTATGTACATTGTCTAATAAGGCTTCATTAAATGTTCCAGCTTTTCCCTGAGTGGGGAGGAATTAGTACAATTTGTCTTCTCTTCTGAACTTTCTATTTTCATTGTATTTATAGATAATTGTCTACATGTGAAATTGGCAAAAGCTAATATTTTGCAAAATATTGGAAGGCAGTGAGCAAAATTAGAAGAAGACACACTCCTTTTGCTTTTGGGAAGGTCTAAAGTTTGAGTGGGGTAAGAGCAGAGTATTTAAAACATGATCACACAAGATAGGTCCAGATGTTTTGCTTTAATGAATTATTGCTCCAGCTGTTGCTGATCCTCCACTGGAACTTAACTACTGAAGGTGATTTCATAAACCCAACAGACTTCGAGAGGCGGAAGTATCAAAATGTTGTATGTAGCATCTCTGTTATATGGAAAATAAACTCCAAGTAAGGGGCAGTAGCAAGTCAAGGCTGGCTGTCCCTTAAATCACTACAGCTTCTTCATGATTGCATGATCATATCTTTAATTTTTGACTGGCTTCTTCAGTGATTTGAGAAATGAACCCAGATTGTTTTCTTTGGGATTGACCTTCATTTATTGATCACAGGAACATTTCTACATTATTTCTTTTGAAAACATAGTGAAAACCTAGTGGAAGTCCAAAGTGTGAAGTAAATTCAATGTGTCATTGAAACTGTCCCATCCATTTATTATCCATGCTGTAGATCAAAACTTCTACAGTTCACAATTTAAAAACGTAAGAATGTAAAAATGTAAGAAACAATCACTTTTGCGTATATTTGTTAGTTATTCAGATGAGTACATTTTGTCTTTCTGAATCATTCATTCCTCATCATTTTTCTTAATTTCATTTTTAAAATTGTGTTCTTTTGTCATGTTTTATTCCTCGTCTGGTAACTGTTTACCATGCTGAAAACAGGATGTAATGGTCTTAGTTCATTTTTACGTGATGTTTATTTGTCTTAAACAGTTAAGAAACTCTGATAATATTGCTGAATTTTTGTTGTTACTGAACCCTGTCTTACACACTCTGCTAACGGAATATATGTATCTAATACCAGCACAACTGACTTAAAAATGAAGAGTTCATGTTTTTTAACAACAACAAAAAAACCCTTTTTAATTAACTTTTTATTAAACTTCATTTTATGTTTCCAAAGCTTAGAGCTGTTACCACAACAGTAAATATATCTGAACAGTATCATCATTTGGTTTGATAAATTGAAATAAATTTCTGGTATTTTTCTTTACCCAGGGAAATTACCGCTTCATGAAACTTTTACTGGCTCGTAGAGGGAACTGGATGCAGAAGGACTTGGAGGATATGACACCATTACATTTAACTACACGTCACAAAAGCCCAAAATGTTTAGCTTTGTTGTTAAAACATATGGCACCTGGAGAAGTGGATACCCAGGATAGAAATAAGGTAAAAGTTCTGCTTATTTTAAGACAACACTTTTAGCAACTGTAGAAATTGGTTTTCCATCAAACGATATGTGTGTGAAAATTATCTCTGTCATAAACTTTTTCTAGGTCTTCAAAGTATTTGAAATATTAATATTAATATTTTCCTAATGTTAATGATGTCAAAGTTCATTGTACTGAGTTCACTGGCATTCTTCTTGAGAATAGTTGCAACAATAGAGGATTCAAAAATTCTCTTTCTTTTCTTCCTTTGAAAAATGTTAGATATAGAATCATTTAATCATAAGAGTCATTAGAAAACTTTGGTCAGAAGGCCTTCAAAGAATTTGTCAATACTAAAGGTGAGTTTAATTACAAAAGAAAGAAAAAAAAAAAAGGAAATTCCTTGATGCTGAACTGAATGCAATTTTCCTGTTGGCAGACATCTTTCCTAACACTGGGTGATGATTGATTTTATTCTGCACTGGGGCCACTACAAATGGTGGTGATATTGATACAGTTCTCCATAGGTGCTACCTTTTAGAAGTGTGTCGTGGTCTAGCTTTGGGAAGTAGCCAAATGCCCACTCAGCCTCTCTCTCACTCCCCCACCTCAAGGGGACAGATAGAGAAAATAGTTGGTAAATCTCAGGAGTTGAGATAAAGACAGGAATATTGATCACCAGTTACTCTCATGGGCCAGATAGACTCAACATAAAGAAAATTGCTTTCATTTGTTGACAATGAAAATAGTTTTGTATAGTAAGAAACTGAGAAAAAATTAGAACAGCACCTTCAAACCACCACTCCCAGCACCTTTTCTACTGGCTAACGTTTACTTCCTCGCTTCCACTCCTTCTCTTCAATCCACAGAGACGGTCCAGGGATAAAAATATCTATACACTAAATCTATCTGGTTGACTGTCCTTTTTTCTTTATCTCTGCAAGTACAAATGGACAATTTTGAGTGTCCTAATCAAAAGAAACTTTTTTGTGTGGGATAGAAGGTGATGCCATTTGTCCAAAAGATTTCCTAACAGGGTCAATAAAGGGTATCAAGTAGTTGTTGTTATTATTATTATTGTCATCATAAAATTGACCATTTGGCAGCAGAAGGTCTGCTTTCAATGCACATGTACTGTTGCTTCCATGAGTGCATCATTTAGTGAGAGGGATGTGATGATGAAGTTGATTGACATTCTGGCATGAGACTTACAATTGAAGCAGAGCACCAGTTAGTTACTTTGACATTTATTTTGTGAAACTGCAGACTTCCTTGGGAGAAAATGTAATCAAAGTTTTATATTACTACCTTCTTAGAATAAAGCCCTTCGGACTAATTTTCTGCATCTGTAGTGATAACAGTTGCTTGAAAGGCCAGGAAGTCTCCAGATAACCTTCCAGGTATATCATAGTGCCTGTAGTGTCTGGAGCTGTGTCATGTCCCTTTGCAAAGTCAAGTCATGCTCTACCACATCAATAAAATTACCATCCTGCTTTGGAATCACACTGACTTCTAAGAGCCTCAGGAAATAATCTACTGATGTTTGTTAAAAAGGACTGTCATTAGAACGACCACCCGTAAGAGATGACAGGTAGTACAAGAAAAGTGGTACTGTTCTTAAAAAACCTGATTTACTACTACTCTTCATACAGAGAGGTACTGCCAGTCCACATGGAAGATGGTGTAGCTTAGACCTAATTCAGACCTTGCTAGCAAAGATGTGTGATCATCTACTTACTAAGGTAGATGAGCCTCTTGTTGAAAGTCTGTTTTCACTGATTTAGAGTTGCCAGCCACCCTAGGTACATGTGCTGTGTTTTTTGTCAGTCCTCTTTATTGAAGTGTAACAAAAGATGGCTCATTTACCTGTTGTTTAAAGCTGGTTTTACCTGTGGTCCTGCCCCTCTGCTTGGGTCTGGTGCTATGACAAGTGAAGTGCTCTGCTTTCTTCAGGGTTCTCTAGTATAATAAGGGCATAGACATACTGGAGCAAGTCTGGTGGAAAGCCAAAAAGATGATTAAGAGGATGGAGTATCAAGGAGAGGCTGAGACATCTGCAAGTGTTTAGCCTGAGGAAGGGACAGTTCAGGGTGATTTTATCCATGTGTGTACTGCCATCCATGTGATGGGAGGCAGTAAAGAAGATGGAGCCAGACGCTTCTGAGTGGCCTCCACTGAACAGACAAGGCCATGGGAACAAGCTGAAATGTAATAAATTCTGCTTAAACTTGAGAAGATACCTTTTTACTGTGGGGAGGGTCAAACAGTGAAACAGGTGGTCCAGAGGGGTTGTTGAGTCTCTGTCTGTGGAAATAACTAAAAAAATGACTGGACAGTGTCCTCATTAACCTGTTCTAGTTGATCTTGCTTTGACCAGAGAAGTTGGACTAGATGATCTCTTTCATTTGGTGAAAATGTAATGAAATCGTATTTCAGGTTCTAACCAACTTTAATTTTCATATTACTATAATTTTTCAATGTGTTTGTAAAACTTGTGAAAATTGTGTTCCAGCAAACTGCATTGCATTGGAGTGCCTACTACAACAACCCAGAGCATGTGAAACTTCTCATAAAACATGATTCAAATATTGGAATCCCTGATATTGAAGGAAAAATCCCACTTCACTGGGCAGCTAACAACAAGGACCCTAGTGCAATTCACACAGTGAAATGTATTCTGGTAAGGAAGTCTATTCTGTATAACAGTTTCTGTATTTACTACTTTACTCTGGTAGTGGTATTTTTATTCTCTTGAAATTTCTTATTTTAGTCCACTGACTCTTTGAGAATGAAATCATTTGCTTTTCCTAATATCCAGGATTTTGTAAAAAAATAATCTTAACTATTTTTTCTCTTTTAAAAGGGTTTTCTTCTGAGTTCTACAGATAAATGTCTTTGCTCTAACTCATGGACTACGCTTGTGCTCTTAATTAGTTTGATATATGTAACTGTTCATTTGGAGAGTAAGGGAGGGAGGACGGGCTTGCAAATGTTCATAGTTAAAATGGTCAGTCATATTGCTCATTTCAGTTGTATCTTGCATACTGATTTCTTTGTTATGTGTCTTTTCTTCATTATTTGAAAGTTGTTTTTCTCTTGAAATTTCTCTGAAAGGTCTAGTTTAATTTGACCTTTCAGTCAGAATTCTGGGAAATACTCGATCAAGTATCAGTCAGCCCACGATCAGTTTATTGAAAGACCTTCCACTGTTTTTGTGGATGGATTTAATACTTTTTGCCTTTACAGCGTATTTTCTCTTTCTATGGTGTTTCAGTTTCATTTTCTACCATGGCAGATATAATGGGTACAATGAAATCATATGCTCAGCTTGATTTTTACCTTGGTTTTTATTTTGTAGAAATCATAGAACTTCATTAACATGGAAAGATAAAGAAATCTCAGTTGAAATTTTCTCTCTCATTACAACAATCTTCCTGTATCTTTGTCCCTCAAAGGTCTTTCAGAACTAGACACAGAGTGATTGTATGCCAACTAGTAGGACTTGCATGTCTGTCTGCCTGATTAGCTTGGAAGTTGAGAATTTAAGTGTGGCATGGGAAAAATTGCTTTGCTTTTCTCCAAATCACAACAGCAATCTTTCAGTTACTGATACCTTTTTTTACTGTAAAAATAGCTCCTGAGAAGTTTCCAGTGTTAAAGCAATTTTATTTCTGTATTACTTCTGTTTATTCAAGATATTTGTAATTTGTGCTTAGCTGTGAAATAATTTGTTACAAACAAAATTTTGCCCACGCTAGAGAAATTTGCTGAAAAGTATATAAGGATCCCTGTATTCAAAACAGACATTTTCAAATGTTAGTTAGTCAAGGCAAATGTTTTTAATCATTGTGCTGTGTTGGCCTCAGTCAACAGCCTAACACCTGCACAGCCACTGATTTACCTCTCCTCTTGCAAGACAGAGAAAATAGAAGGAAGACAAGAAGACTTGTGGATGAAGATAACGGCAGTTCAGTATAGAAAGCAAAAGCTGCATGCAAAAAAGGAAATTTATTCACTACTTCCCATCAGCAGGCAGATGTTAGCCACTCCCAGAAAAGTGGAAAGAGAGTTTCATGAAGCATGCTTAATTGTGAAGGCAAATGGTGTAGCCATGGGCATCCTCCCTGCCCTACCCCTGTCCCCGAGTTTTTTTGCTGAGCATGTTATGTGGTATGGAATATTGCTTGGGTTAGTTTGTGTCAACTGTCCCAGCTGTGTCCTGTCGCAGTCTCTTGCCCACGCCCCCACTCACTAGGGAAGCAGGGTAGCAGGACAGGGCAGGGTATAAAAAAGAGAAATCCTTAATGCTGTGCAAGCACTGTTCAGTAGCAGCCAAAACACGGGTGTGTTATCAACAGTTTTAATCAGAAGTATAAAGCCCAGCACCATACCTGCTGCTGCAAGGAAAATTAACTCCATCTGATTGAGGTGCACTACAAAAGGTCAAAAATACCTGTCTCCATACTGGAGGTGTTCTCAAAGGTTTTCTTTAAGTAATACAGAATCATGGTCATGCCTAGTTTTTTTGTTGTTGTTGGTTTTGCCTTTTTTTTTTTTTTCTTTTTTTAAAAAAACTCTGAGAGGTAAAAGAATCATAGAACAGTTTGAGTTGGAAGGAAACTTTTAAAGGTTATCTAGTCCAACACCCCTGCAATGGGCAGGGACATCTTTAGCTAGATCAGGGTCCCACTCAATCCTTTGAACACTCGCAGGAATGGGACACTCACAGCTTCTTTGGGCAACCTGGCACAGTGCCTCACCACCCTCACAGTAAAGAATTTCTTCCTAATATCCAATCTAAATCTACCCTATTTCAGTTTTAAAATCATTCCCGCTTGTGCTATCACTACATGCCCTTGAAAAAGGCCCTCTCCAGCTTTCTTGTATGCCCCTTCAGGCACTGGAAGGCTGTTGTAAGGTCTCCCCAGAGCCTACTCTTCTCCAGGCTGAACAACCCCAATTGTCTGAGTCTTTCCTCATAGGAGAGGTGATCCAGCCTTGTGATCATCTTCATGGCCCTCCTCGGGATTCACTCCAACAGGTTGATATCCTTCCTGTGCTGGGGACCCCAGAGCTGCATCAAGTACTCCAAATGGAATCTCAGGAGAGAGAGTAGAGAAGCAGAATCACCTCCCTTGACCCTCTGGCCACACTCTTTTTGGTGCAGCTGAGAACACAAGTGGCTTTCTGGGCTGTGAATACCCGTTGCTGGCTCATGTCCAGCCTTTCATCCATCAGCACCCCCACATCCTTCTTGGCAGGGCTGCTCTCACTCTTTTCATCCCTCAGCCTGTATTGATACAGGAGATTGCCCCAACCCAGGTGCAGCACCTTGCACTTGGTTTTGTTGAACTTCAGGAGTTTCCCATGGGCCCACTTCTTGAGCTTGTCCAAGTCCCTCTGGATGGTATCCCATCCATTGGGCTTGTCAGCTGTATGACTTAGCTTGGTGTTGTCTGCAGACTTGCTGAGGGTGTGCTTGATCCCTTCATCTGTGTCATTGATCAATACATTAAATATCACTTATCCTATTATAGCCTCCTGAGGGACACCACTTGTCATCAGTATCCATTGGGACATTGATATGGCGACTGATACTCTGGATGCAACTGCACAACCAGTTCCTTATCCAGCAAGAGTCCACCTATCAAATCCATCTCTCTTCAGTTTAGGGGACCATATCAAAGGCCTTACAGCAGTCCACATAAATGATATCTGTAGCCCTTCCCTTATCCACTGATGTAGCCACTGCATCACAGAAGGCTACTAGGTCAAGCAGGGCTTGGTGACCATCAGTTCCAATATCACATCCCCTCTAGTAGGGCTGTCTGTTAACTGTCTCAAGAAGTTATCCTCCACTCATTCCAAGAGTCTCCTGGATTGCCTACAACTTGCCGTGCTGCTTCTCTGGCAGATGTCAAGTTAGTTGAAGACCCCAGCAGGACAAGAGCCTGTGAACATGCTGTCTCCTGTAGCCAGAGCAAGAAGGCTTTGTGAATTGTCTCCCCTTGGTCAGGTGGTCTCTAGTAGACACTGACTGTGAGGTTCCCTTTGTTGCCTCAGTCTCAGATTCTTAATCACAGGCTTTTGACCTGCACATGGCAGTTAATCAGAGACAGCACTTTGCACATCTATTGAACCTCTTCCCTGTCTTGTCCTGTCCTGTCCTTTCTGAACGACCTATAGCTGCACTCCAGTCATGGATTCATCCCACCAAGTTTCAGTAGTGGCAACTGGGTCATAGCTTTCTTGTGGAGGCTTCCATCTGCTCCTGTTTGTTGCCCATACTGTGTGCAGTGATGTAGAGGCACGTCAGCTGGGCTGAAAAAAGTATATTCTTGATTCCATCTAGGCTTTTTCATGCATCAACTTAATTGTTTATATAACAATTAGTAGTATCTATATAATCTTATTGATGGAATAAGTTAATAACAAGTTAAAATTAGAAAGTAATTTAACTGTGCTGTAAAAGTTGATGATACAGAAACATTGTTACTAGGTAATCAATCTGTTGATTGAATCTGTTGTTGAGTATAAATACCTTTTTGTGGCGGTGGTGGTGTCTCTGAATTTAATTCCTTAATAAGATCTTCTCTCTAAACTGAAGGTTTTTTCTTGTTTGTCTTGATAGATATTGCTGTAAGCAATGTGCCATTGCACAGGTAGCAGTCAGATATTGATGTCTACTGCTGGTCAACCTGCATTGGCAGCCTCTGTTGCCTGCTGACTGAGTTATGAAAAACAACAGTGCTGTTGTTCCTCTCATGGCATCTTTAACACTGTGGAAGAATTCCCCAGTAAATTATTTTTCTCTAGTGTCCTGCTTGTAATTCTCCAGTGCTGCTTTACAAACACTTGACGAAAGTTTAGCTGCTTTAGTTTTATTGAGACAACAGTCTATGGTACTGACAAATATTGTCTTGTTTTTCTATACTCTGCCTGTGGATGTGGCCATTTACTGTCTCCTGTCAATAAGGTCATCTTTCTGTTTGATATTTGTATAGTACAAAGTCCATTGATATTGTCAAAATAAACAATAATGAAAAGAGCTCAACTGAATGCTGAAGAAATAGGTTGGGTTTGCAGGGGTCACAGTTATGCACAAATAGGTTATATCTAATATTGAATTCCATGAAATACAGCGCAAATGGAACTCAGATTATGTAGAAAGTAAACTTGAAGTAGAGAGAAACTCTAATTTGGAGATCCTCTCATGGTCAACTTCCTTTGCCACCTTTCCAGATTCAGTAGTGCTTGCTTACATGAAAAACGTTGGGAAGATTTAAGGAGAAAAGAACAGAATAAGGTTGCATTAATATGATGGAAGCAACTGCTTAGTACTCCCTGTCTATTCTATCTCTTCTCTTTATTTATTCTTCATGGTAAGAGACGTGACATTTATTTATACCACACTTTCCATTATTGCCTACAAGTCCATTGTTCTAATTGCCACAGAAAAATGCTTAGCTTCTGTTTCTTCTGTGTATTTTTCTTAAAATATTAATACAGTATGACAGTTTAATTATAGCTAGTTTTAAACCAAACCCACTGAAATTCCAAAGAAATTATACTCTTGAATGTAGGCAGAAAGAAACCTAGAAAATTTTAGTGTAAGTGGCCAAAAATTTCAAAGCACGCAAGAACTTTTAGACTAGAATATAAATAGTGGCTTTGTCATTAGAAGATTCTTTACCATGTTGCAAAAATAACACTTTTTTACTATGGGGGATATGTTCTTGGCAACATCAGTGACTTCAAGCAAGGAGTTTTAGGAGTTATTTATTTAATATGTTGTTGTGCTTCTGGAAGGCTTGAAAATTAGGTGTCAGGATTACATAAATAAATTATAGGTAAAGTAAAGAAGCATTTGTTTTCTTCTTTGTCCGTTTTGTTCAAACATGTTCTCCTCTCGATAATAACTTCTGTGCATGTCAGCATTTGTATTTAGTCATTCTTAAAAGTGATTCTCATAAACGGAGATTTTGCAGTGGGCTCTATACTCCCCCTGCTGATCTCTGAATAGACAAAAAGTAAGCATATTATCAGTTATCTTTCTCTTGAAAAGTCTTAAGGCTGGGGAAGAACATAGAATTTTTCACAGAACTGTGCTGGTTCAGGTAAAGGCTTTTGAATGCTTATTAAAAGAAGTGTTATACATGCTTTGATTGTTGTGGTTTGTGCATGTAACAATGTTAATTTCAATTGTATTTAGTTCAGAGTCACATTTATCTTTCTTTTTATGTTTTTAGTAGATTATCTAGACATCTAGTGACTAGATGTCTTAATGAACTCCAGTATGTTCCAAGAATATTAGTTTTTTTCTCTAGGAAAATATGGCTAACACTACTGATATCTAATCTAAAGCTGATGAAGTTTTTTATATGTGAGAGGCAACTTAATTAGCATTTAATTAGCATTGGCAGATATTGTTTCTAAGCCACTCTCCATCATCTTTGAAAAGTCACGGAGAACAAGAGAGGGGCCTAAGGACTGGAGGAAAGCCAATGTCACTTTAGTGTCTTCAAAAAGGGCAAGAAGGAAGACCCAGGAAACTACAGCTCATTCAGCATCACCTCAGTCCCTGGAAAAGATGCACTGCCAGCAGGTTACAGGAGGTGATTTTGCCCTTCTACTCAACCCTGAAAAGGTGGCATCTGGAGTTCTGTCTCCAGTTCTGGGCTCCCCAGTTCCAGAAAGACCAGGAGCTATTGGAGAGGGCCCNGCCACTCTCCATCATCTTTGAAAAGTCACGGAGAACAAGAGAGGGGCCTAAGGACTGGAGGAAAGCCAATGTCACTTTAGTGTCTTCAAAAAGGGCAAGAAGGAAGACCCAGGAAACTACAGCCCATTCAGCATCACCTCAATCCCTGGAAAAGATGCACTGCCAGCAGGTTACAGGAGGTGATTTTGTCCTTCTACTCAGCCCTGACAAGGCAGCATCTGGAGTTCTGTCTCCGGTTCTGGGCTCCCCCGTTCCAGAAAGACCAGGAGCTATTGGAGAGGGCCCAGCCAAATGCTATGAAGGTCATGAGGGGACTGTAGCATCTCCTTTAGGAGGAAAGGCCAAGAGAGCTGGGAATATTTAGCCTGAAAAAGAGACAATTGGGAGGGGATTTTATCAATACATACAAATATCTTAAGTGTGGGTGTCAAGAGGATGGAGCCAGGCTTTTCGGTAGTGCCCGGTGACAGGATAAGAGGCAACTGAAACATGAGCATCTCCTTTAGGAGGAAAGGCCAAGAGAGCTGGGAATATTTAGCCTGAAAAAGAGACAATTGAGAGGGGATTTTATCAATACATACAAATATCTTAAGTGTGGGTGTCAAGAGGATGGAGCCAGGCTTTTCGGTAGTGCCCGGTGACAGGATAAGAGGCAACTGAAACATGAGAGGTTCCATCTGAATATGAAGAAAAACTCCCTTACTGTGAGGGTGGCTGAACACTGAAACAGGCTGCCCAGAGAGGTGATGGAGTCTTCTCTGGATGTACTCAAAGCCCACCTGGATGTGATTCTGTTCAACCTGCTCCAGGTGAACCTGCTCTAGCAGGGGGTTGGACTGGATGATCTCCAGAGGTTCCTTCCAATGCCAACTATTCTGTGATTCTCTGTTTTACGTACAGTGTGCAAAGTATATAATCGTTTAGCTCTAGAACATTTACTTTAACCTCATATTATGAGGTTTGACACTGTAAGAAAGTAAAACAGTAAGAAACAAAGAATCAGGGCATTGCAGAGTTGAAGTTACTACTACAGTATTAACTTAGCTGGGTTGCACTTAGAAAATATGGTGAAATCTACTCTAAATATATTCATTTTTTTATCCATTACACAGAAAATATAGGATGTACAACTTAGGTCAATTAATATTTGGATAGAAACCGTAACTCTGGAATTTCCTGACTTTCTTCTTCTTGATTTATCTTTCTCAATGTTAGATGTTTGTTTTCTGTTTAATAGTTACTACACATCAAATAATGCAAATGCAAGTGATTTTATGGCCTATTTGTGTACCTAGTGAAATCAATAGGAAAAATTGCAATTAGTTTAGCGAGAAAGGGATCAGGAACTTGCTTTGACTGTTAACAAGCTGCACTGATCACAATGTCTCACTCCTCCTTCAGAATTATATTGTAATATATAGTGAGGCTCTGTATTTTCAGGAGGATTGCTTTTTTCAGTTATCATGGATTAAAAAGCACTCTAGCATTGGAAGTTCAAAATCTCAGGACTACCTTCCTCTTTTTCTTTTGCACAAAGTTCCCATGACTTTAGTATATTATTCTGAATTGTTGGAGATGGAACAGCAGACTGACTCAATATAGTCTATTTAAACTCTTGTTTTGACATTCTGCTTCTGCTCTAGATGGTTTAGCATCCTGCATCCTGAATTTCTATTGTATTCGCGTTTTTCTTTATTAGCATTTTCTTTAGTGATACCTCTTTTTTTGCCAGGAAAGTTAGGTTTAAAGCATGTATTTCACGGGCCTTTATGATACTTGACATTGACATGCAATGCTAAAACGATACTCATTTGTACCTGTTGTGTTCTTTTGCTTGAGAAAGTAATGAAGAGAAATCTCTATAGAAAAATGTCATAAGAGAGGAAATTATCATAACACAAAACCATATATCTAGGAGCCTTATGTGAAAGTAATTTAGCATATTTTTTAAGAAAAGGTGATGAACGCTCAAGTTATATCTCTTATTGCCTATATTATGTGATCAAGTGACTAATCATGATACTTTAAAAGATTTTTTTTTTTAATCAAAATTAAGCCCATTACAAGAAGATGCATTCATTAGAAGTACTCTCGAACTTACTTTTATCCTGTCTGCTAGAGACCTTGACAACTCCTTTAGAAATACTTTGGGGGTGTAAAATGCCAGAAAAGTATTATAATGAAAGCCATAAGATTAACTTGTGCAAAAAGAGGGGGTGTTCTAGGTGAAAACATGAAGATATATATGTCATTTTCATCATAGGAAATCAAGTAAGAAGATCTAGCTATTTTCACAAGAGTCAGTCTTTTAAAAATCTGTGTAAGGAGTCACTTGCAAAACAAACTGGTAAAAATACAGGATATATACCAGAAATCAGGTCTTGTACAATAATACAGTATAAAAAAATTCCATAAGAAATACTTGAAAGTAGTCTATATGGTAACAAAAGTATTTGTTTGTAGACCTATAGTCTATTGAACAAGGGCAGTTTATCTCCTTAATATAAAACTAAAAAAAATCTGTAAAGAATATGTAGTTCTTCTCTTAAATTTAAATATCTTTTAATTTTGTGTTGATGTTTTTTTAAAGGAAGCTGCACCTACAGAATCCCTGCTTAACTGGCAAGACTATGAAGGACGAACTCCCCTTCATTTTGCTGTTGCGGATGGGAATGTAGCAGTTGTTGATGTCCTGACCTCCTACGAAGGCTGCAATGTAACATCTTATGACAACTTGTTTCGAACTCCCCTTCACTGGGCAGCCTTACTTGGTAAACTGGACAATGCTGAAATCGTTTAATCATTAATTGACTGTAGTGTTTAATCTTTGTCTATGATTTTTATTTCATTCCAGCCTGGCATTATGCAAACGAATCTTCTAGAACAATAGTAGTTTCTGCTAGACCAGGAGTAGAAGTTTGTGTGTCAATTGCTTGTTTTAGCTTCAGATTCTCCACAGAGCATTGTAAAATACATTACTTCAAGAGGCTATATATGCTAATGATTTAAGAACTGTTAGAGCACACTGAGTTGTTCTTGCATATGTAGCTTTGATCATAGATTAAAAAAGCCGGTGGTACTCTGGAACAGTGGTGTCCGAAGTGGTGTGTGCACACCACTTGAATGCAAGACCAGCATGAATGCAAGACAATGTATTGGAGTGCATGAAGAAAATACCAGAACTTATACTTTAAAAGATTGAAAAAAAATCAGAGAACTTTACTAATATTTCATATATGGATTGATGCTAGTACCCTCACTTGGGCCGTGTGTAAGATGGCCACAAAGGGCTTGTGAGGTGCCTGAGAGAGGTGAGTTACTCCACAACTCAGAGTGGTTGACAGTGGCATCATCAGTTGTGTTCATTTTCAGCCTATTGTGATGTGTCACAGTTTATGTGTGCTCAGTTAAGTGGATTTATGATTATATTATCTAGTTTTTATTAAACTACTCCTCGCAAAATAAACAAGTGACTTAAAAAGATTCCCACAAAGAAACCGCAGATAATCGGGTAATACCAGCATGAGTGAACAACAAATAAATGGCAGAGCTGGCACTTTTCCTACTCCTAGAAAAAGCTCTTCTTCAATCATGTTATGGCAATCTAATCAGATCTGACAACAAGTTTTATTCAGATAAAGGTTTTTTTTCTGTTCAGATTGTTACCCTGAGACTCAGATGCTCTGTAAATTGTAACCTTGCGTATGTCAATTCTGCACAGTTTGATTTTACAAGTTACAAAGCAAAACAAGTTAAAAACTTGATTAAATATAAATAGTCTTAATGCAGGGAAAGACAACCCATAAAATTATAGCCACAAAAATAATATGATTTAGAAACTTGACTTCCTATTTTCCATTCCCCTGTGTGCAGGAGGAGAAAATAACCACCATGTGCTAGATAAAAGAACCTTCAAACTGTCTCTCTCCCCTCTTAACAGGCTTCATCCCAATGACCCAATGGGACACTGCAGACAAAGAATACCAATAAAAGAATCAGATTGCTCACTGGAGCAGTCCAGTGACAATATACATGTAGTTTGGTGATGTTTATTTACAAAAAAAAGAAAAAAAGGTGTTCTCAAATTTGCATTTGCATTGAAGTAGGGATATTGGAATATTTACAGAGAAACTGTGAAGCATTTTACGTGTCATAAGATCATTCTCCCAAAGAAATACTCATTACACTTAGTTCTGCCCCAAAAGCAAAATTTATTGTGTTTTGAAATTGATTGTATTTAAGACAGAAGTTTTGTCTATTGGAAAAATGGATTGTCTAATCAATGTAGAATAAAGATCTGCGAAGACCTCCAGAGTACTTGGTGAACTTGATGAGGTCTCTAGGTGGCATTGGCCCTAGGGGAACTTCTGGTTGGTAAATCATTATTAATTTTTAGGCTTCTGGTTTTAAGCTAAATACTAAATGTTGTATGTAGATCTCAAAGGGGCTAAGATGTTACTATATAGGTTGACAGTAGGAAGTTTAAAGTAGTGCAGGGCTACAGCCACAGATTTTCTGCAGAGGTGATGGATTGCATGTGACTGCATCCTAGGACATTGTTGCTCCTGTTACCTTTCCTTTTGTGTAGATAAAATCTCAGCCAAGTTACATCTCTTCTAAATACAAGTACTACCAAAACAACAGTTCTTTACTTCAAGAAATGAGTTTTAATGCATACATTAATGTCCAAGTGAGATCTGTCTTTGCACCAATTTATTTACTGTTGCACCCAATACAAATTTTTTTTTCAACTTTCTCAAACCTTCTTTCCCATAGATGATTTAGGTGGGCATCCTGTCCTGGTTACAAAGTTAAGTTCCCTTTTTCTAGTTCTCTGTCCTGAAAGTTCAGGCAACTTTTTTTTCAGGCTCAGTACTCCTATGGTTTTCCTGCTAGAATTGCACTCCAAATCAACTTCTCCCAGTCCACCTCAATTTACTTCTTACGGTCTTCAGGTGGGAAGAGCATATCAACATTACATCTTTTTATGCTTTCAAGCAGACATATGAATGGATCAGTTGACTTTACTAGCAATATACTATACTCTGTCTTTGTTTTCCTGTCTGTGAAGTGAATATAAATTTTACCCATCCCTCAAAAAATATTGTGATTTTAATCTAAAAATATTCTAATCTGTTTTGATGGAAGGAGTTGTGTGTGAGTTTGTTGTTTGTAATACCTGGTAGTAGACTCACCTCCAGATTCTGTTACATTTTCAGTTGAAATTTTGGTTAAACAAAACCTAAGTAAAGAATTTACACTTGATTTCTGTAAAACAATGTGACCTGTGATGAAATTGTCAATGTTAGTTTAGCCTTTCCTTTAATGTACAGATAATGGACAAATGCTCGTCATCATCAGTCTGTGCTCACTTTACTGCTTCTGACTGGCTTGTCACTCAAATGCAGTGTCTCAACTGAATTATCATGAAGCTTTTTCTGGAAAAATTCAACTAATTCATTGCAAAGTTAATATCATAGTTGCCTGGCCAGCTGCTGATGGTTTCTGATTTACAGATGCCCTCCAAAAATGAGAATACAGGGTATGGCACTGCAGCACTCTTGGGAAGAAAGTGCGTGCCAGGCTTAATAGTTCAGTTATCAAGTCTTATGTTTCTCTCTTATGTTTAGACTATAATGGCTACAACACAAACGTATTATTATTTATTGAAGTCTGTTCATTTTCTTACTTTGTTTGGGTTTGTTTTGTTGGTTTTTGTGTTTTGGTTTGTGGGGTTTTTTAATGTTGAGGTGTTTAACTTTAGGATTTGATATATGTCTGATTTTATTATGTTATTTTTCTCAGGTCATGCACAGATTGTCCATCTCTTATTAGAAAGAAATAAGTTTGGAACCATCCCATCTGATAGTCAAGGTGCAACACCCCTACATTATGCAGCGCAGAGCAACTTTGCTGTAAGTAGCACATGCCCTATACGTGAAGTAAGTGTATTTTGCTGAAATATTTATAGTATAGTAAAGTGTTTGAAATGTTTTTGAAATCTCATGAACACAGTGTTGTTGGCATGAGTTTAATTCAGACTTTTCCTATGTTATGTGATACAAATGTGGTTAATTTCAAACTATTAAAAATAGATTTAAAAAAACCCCTAACTTGATATACAAAGAAAGGCCCTTTGATCTATATGTTTGCATCAGAACACACAATAGTCGTTTAGGTGCTTCAATAGAAGGCACAGTGGCACCTACTTTTTTACAGTCTTTTCACTTTTTAAGGCTCATTATTGCAAAATCTCAGCAATTATAAGCAGTATCTAGAGTAAGATGGCCTGTATGAGTATTTGCACAGCTGCTGCAGTACCAGTCAAACCAGTCTTTGCATTCAAGAAAGCGATTAACTTATGAATATTTGGTATTATGAGTGAGCTATTGTCTCATAAAGCATAGCTGAAGAGTTGAGTAATTTTTATCATAATCTTTCAGGAACACTATATTTTAAAAATTTTTAAAAATGTTTTTTAAATTCAGACAACAAAGAAAATTGGTTTCTCAGACAGCCTGATTCTTACTTTGGTATAATAGGTATTTTTCCCCAGAGCAAGATCAGATACAGTACAGCCAAGTATAAAACTCAGCAGTTTAATGATGGCTGGTCGTAGATGTTACAGAAACAGTTCTCAAATGCTGGAATTTAAGAAAGCTTTTCTCAAGCTCCTCTGCCTCTCATAGTTTTCGTAACCTTCCTTTATAAAAAGGTTTATTTAGTGCCTAATTAATGTAGTTATTAGTCCATATTATAGTTATGTAGTCCATACTGCAACATTTTCTTAACAGGGATACTAATTTAAGTCTTTCTTGTGTACCTCATGTTAAATTTCATAAAACAAGGAAAATTTTAATGCCTTTGAGAAAATTGAGGTTAACACATCCAGAAGTACAATTGAAAGAGGGAACTGACCAATGTCTATTAATACTATAGGTGACAGCTTCCTTGTGAGAGTGAGTTTTGGGGGTTTGGTGGGGTATTTTTTGGGGTGGTCTTTAGTACGACCATCCAGGTGTTTTTTAAATTCAGACTTTGTTGAAGTATACTTTTGTGTATAATTTTTACTTTTTTAGAGAATTGTTTGTTGATGCTGGTTGTTTTCTATTGTGGGGTGTGTACTGTTTGGGTTTAACTCACATACCTGAAGTATTTGTGTTGTAAAAGCCTTTCCCTCAGGTTTCAGTTAACTCATAGAAAGATAAAATGTTTTTATTTACCATCTGGTAATTATCTCTGCATTCTTTTATCTTTTTTCTTTTCTTTTTCTATATTGATACATTCCTAAAAAGTGATTTTTCATACTGGCTTTCTTTCTCTGGGTTTGATTCAGTTGAATTAAATATCTTCATTATGTTGCTACCTTTTGATCCCATCAGCTAGGCAAACTATAATACCATTTAGGTTTTTTTTATGGGAAAATAAAGTACATGGTGGAATCAGACATTCTTTTGTAACCTTGTGTACTTACAATGAACATACTGTTTCCCATCTTACATGAAGAATCAAACAGGAGAGTTTCGTTTAGATCTGCAAGCCTCTTTTATCTGGAGAGATATTCAAAAGCCTCTGCCTAAATTATGTCTGGAGCCTCTCTCTGCTTTTACTAGCCCAGTTGTTTCAGAGCACCCCATTTGCTTTTTTTTTCTCCATTCTATGCGTATGATTGAGTAATTCCCACCACTGTGTTCCATATAGATAGTCACATGACTGAGTGGAGCCACATCCATGTTCTGGCATATGGAGTAACAACTCTATCCGTACAGTTTGAGATTCACACTGTTGTTCTATTCAGTCTGCCCAAGTTTAGATAGGTGTGGTATGTTCCTCAGTTAAAATGTTACAGTCCTTAGTCCTTAGCAAGAACAAAGTTTGTTCTTATATGTTTATTGTAAATATTTGCATGGCTTTCAGTTTTATTTGCTTTGATATTTTGTTCTTTGTTCTGTTTTTCTGCCGGTTACTTACTATAATGTGACATTTTTGGCTTTTTTTTAAGACTGAAGAGATTTAGCCTACTCTTAATTTATGTGAAGAATTTGTTCCCTAAGACTAACTTATCCCCACTTACTACAGACAGGAAAAGTTCTAGAAGAAAAGTTACCTAATATAACCATCCAAATAAGTTGCCTGAAATTTAGATGGTGTAGCTATCCCACAGAACACCCAAATAAACATCTCTTTTATAAAATCATGTGTGAAGAAAGATGCTCTATTTGTATTGACTTGAGTATGCAGAATGCGGGGCAAAATGTATTTCTTCTTCCTGAATTCTTCCAAAAGTGTCCAAAGCAATGTACTTTCCTCTCACATACTCATACAGATAGATCTAGTAAATGAAATGTGGAAACCCCATCTTATTTTTAAATATTCAAAAATAATGTTTAGTATTTTTCAGAGTTTCATGACAGCACAAAATGAAGTGATACAGGTTTACCTCTATCCTTTACTGTTATTTTTCAACTTCATTGTTTTTATGGTTTTTTCTCCACTTTTTTTAATACTGCTAAAATACGTGTGATCTTTCATATCAAAATACATGTAGAATTAAGCTGATTGATACTTCTATTTTGTGAGTTCTTAGTCATGCTGTTGTAATTTAATTTCATTTTGCTTTCAAATTGTGATAACTTTATTTTGGAAAATAACCGTTATAGCACTCTGAGATTTTCTTCCACTTTTTCCAATTAAAAACTGTAGAAAGGAAAGAGTAGTTGAGTAGCCAAGCCACTGCTTGGCTGAAACTTAACGGAAAAATAAAATTACTGATTTGTATTTTTTCAAATGTGTGCCTCAGTATTGAAGAAGTGCAGCCTCCATGGTGCTTTTCGCTTTACAGGATTTCAAGCAGTGCAGTGTATTGGTAGGGGGCTGAGTTGCTGCCCTAATGAGAAGCCATTTGTGTCTGTGGTGTAGTGGTGGTCACAGAGCTATAAACACATGCTGGTTTGTGTGGAAGGCTTTAATGCTTCCATTTCTCATTGTTTCTGGCTGGGCCTTTGTACAATAAACTGGTAGTTCAGACCTAAATTCACAAAGCTGTAAGGATCTTAGATCATATTAACACAAGATAAATGAGAAATTTCCTATTTCTTTAGAGGGGTGAAATTATAAGTATTAGTGAAAAAAAAATCCAAACTAATCAACATTACTTAGGCATTTAAGCACCTTTGTGATTATTAGCATTTAATTCCTTATAGCCAAGAAATTCTCATCCTATCCAGAGCAGTGATAGAGCTATTTTGGGGTCACACAGGCAAAAAGCTAAAATAGTATTAATACTAAAATATCAATATAAAATAATGAAACCTGGAGGGTTTTCAGTTTTTATTGTCTAGCCTATTAAGAGATGTTTTCCAGGTGTTAAACACACAGCCTTTTGACGCATTGGATAGAAAAGGGAAAATCTTTCCCTTATTTTTTTTTCTAGCACTTTCTCTCCCTTCCTTTCCTGTGTGACTTAGTAAGAATCTAGCAGCAGGTTAAACAAGTGGACTTGTTTACTGAGAGCTTAACACAAACACAACATTTGAAGAAATAAATCTTTTTGCTTTGATTTAAATAGAGATTTTAGTGTAACAGTTGCAGAGGAAAGACTGGACTCAGGTGTAAAGATTTTCTTAATCATTTCTGATTTATAATATTTCAGTAATTAGGAACCTGTTGATATTATTAAATATTAGGAAATATAGCTATGTTGCCCCAAAAGTATTTTTTTTTAATAGTCAAATTATTAGGGTTTGACAAAGTAAAATATTTGCATGTGCAGTTATATTTATAATGGGAGAAAAAAATATGTTGGGAGAATATTTCAAAGGGCCATTATTTTCAGGGGAGGTTCAAGTTGGACATTAGGAGGTATTTCTTCACAGAAGGGATGAATGGACATAGGAATGGACTGCCCAAGGACATGGTGGAATCACTGTCCCTGGAGGTGTTTAAACAAAGTCTGGTTATGGTGCTCAGTGCCATGGTCTGGTTGACAGGGTGGTGTTTGGACTTGATGATCTCAGAAGTCTTTTCCAACCTAAATGATTCTGTGATTTTTATCATAATTTTATTACAGTTACATTTTGATAAACCAGTAATATTCTTCCCATTGCTTTCTTCTCAGTGACTACAGTGTCTTTTTCTTCATTATAATGAACACATGATGTCTGACACTGAAAAGAAAAAATTATGAAATAAATAACAGTGTTAAACTCCTAGTTAAGAATGCACTATGATTATTGGTGAGGAAAAAGGCATAGCAGAAAATACAGTGCTGGTGTTGAGTTATTACTCTTTATAAACATGAACAGGAGAAACGAAGCTTTGATTTGCTTCATGAACAGCTCAATGAGACACAGTAGTTTCTTGTTGTTACAGATTACTTTTGATGTTAATTTCAACAGTATTTCTTTTCAGGAAACAGTTGAAGTATTTTTGAAACATCCTTCTGTAAAAGATGACTCAGATCTTGAGGGAAGAACATCCTTCATGTGGGCAGCTGGCAAAGGCAGTGATGATGTCATTAGGACTATGCTGACTTTAAAATTGGACATCGATATCAATATGACAGACAAATATGCTGGCACAGGTAAGATGCTTTACAGTAAAGAGCCACTGGACATTTCCGGTCAGTGTGATTTCCACCAAATAAAAACATTGTTAGAAGCTATATTAGTCTTTTCCTGGATGTGTGCTTCAATCCTGAAAATATTTCTGCGTTAGTTTAATTATGTGTGTGACTCAATTCTTTGCCTTATTGTGCCAAAGAAACGAACCTTTTCTTTGTGGATTGGATCAGTTAATTTGAAATATAGCAAGAAGAAGTACTGCTATGCTGCTGCCTATATCTGGATCCTGGAAAAGGGAGAGCTGTTCTGTATTTTGAAGAATAAAATGAAATATAATTGCATAAAAAGCCCTCCCTGGAAGTGCCTGTTAAAATGTATTTGTCAGTAAATACATACTTTGAAACAATATAGAGCAAACTAACCAGTGAAGTGGCTAAATTATCATTATGAAAATCAAAAGTACCATAGTTATTTGTAAAGATAGTGTAATAAAGATTAGAGCTATTGCAACTCTGTTGTCCAAAAACTAAGTCAAACTTGATATCCCTCAAGTTTATCATCCCATTATCTGCCCAGAGCAAAAGATAGGTATACAACACAGTGATTCAGGATTCAAGGATGCAAGTCATGAAATTCAAAATTTCCTATATAAATGAGAATTTATCTCATTTAATGAAAAAAAATAAGAATTTGTGGTATAAATATTGTACTTCTTTCAACAAAAATGGGAAAACAGTTCTGACAGGTGTCAAAGTGTTTGTGTTATTTATAAAAAAAAAGAGGAGACTGTGGATACATTGGGCATAAATAGGAGGGGTTTGATAGCAGGGGGCTTCAAACAGTAAGCTGTGTAGGAGGAGGTCAGGAACTAACCAGTGCCACACACAGCCAGGTCACAATGTTAGAAGTTAAGTGCGAAACTGTATACCTATGTATAAGCAGTAAAATGACAGCCAAGCTGATAGTCAGACCACATATCCATGAATAATAATGTAAAGGGCATTTCTCCTGAAAACTATGTTATTTTAAACAGACAAGAATGTATATTGCAATGTTTGTTTATATAAATTTTCCTGTATTTGTTTTAAAGTATACTCAAGCATTATCTTTTGGCTGCACAGATATGCAAACTAGCCTAAGCTCCATGGTTAGATTTAGGAAACTTGCAGTATAGATTTATCTCAAGCAAGAAATAAAGATAAGAGTTCAACAGGTCTTCTCTTTTCAGAGTGCCCTTCGAATAACATACAAATGGTAAATAAATGCAATGTCAGGGTTATGTGGTTCAGGATTTGAAACGTATTGTGTAGAAATATTATTTTCATATTAAAATTTGAACTTGTCTCATTTTCTTTGGTGATATGTTGGGTCTTAACAAAAAGCAAAATACACTTAACATAAAATTCTATTTAAATATCTAAATTCTTGCTTTTCTTACAATTTAGTACACAGAAAAATAACCAGTCTTTCCAAGTTGTGGTAGTTTGTAATTTTTGAGTTTTAAGAAATACTGCAACGAATAAAATATCAGTCTTCATGTTTGATGAGTTTTAAAACTATATACTCTATGATTGTACTCATTACATCTTTTATCAGTCTTACCTACATTTGCTACTTCCTGACAGTTCCCTTTTAAATACCTTACAGTACTTGTTGCAGACCTTAAGGTGGAGTAATGTTGTAGTTACTGTGCAAACCTCCTTACAAAAGATTTTCTTCCTTGCAGACAGTAATCACATTCTGTGTTTCTGAAATTACTCAGGTGTGGATTTCAGGCTTGAATAATTCAGATGGTTGGGCTTATTATCTTTCAGTCTTAAACCTTCCCTAGCAGTGATATGTAATCACTTTTTAATCTTGATTTTGCTGTAGGGCTTTTGATCCAACAAAATGAATGGATTTTCCATTTATTTTACGGTGCCGTTGTGGAGAACACACGCATAGTCTTAAAGCAGGGAACTGTGCTGTTTGTTGCTTGCTGTCGAGCAGCCTGAACCAAACCATTGTGCAAGCAAGTGCAGTAGCATGGGCTTTATTATAGTGAGCTGTAAACATTAAAGGGAAGCCCACCAGTAAATCACTCTCTGATTTTTTTTTTTTCTTTTACAAGGGTTCTTAATCATTCCCAAATTTTGGTAAGGGAAAAGTAGTGTTGCACTTGGACGGGAAACTATGCGGTAGTAGAAAATAGCGTGCATGCCACCGTGCCTGGGATACAGTTGCTGAGGAGAGTTCAAGGTTGTGTTTTTCTGACTTTTGTGTGAGACTCAGTTAAGCTCAGTTCTAGTGTTGCATTAGCGCAGCCTTTTTGCATTTACTTAAAAAAGAGCAAGCTCTCCATTCAGCTTTGCTAGAACATCGAGACTCTCAGTATTGTGTAGGAGAATGACACCAAGGGAAAGGAATTTCTCTCTTCTCAGAGATCAGCGCTGCAGGAGCATTACAGGGGCAGCTTTATAGCTCTGCCGTCACTGCGCACAATGGAGAGGGCTCTGTCTGTCGGCTGAACAAAGGGCCTATTGTAACCAGCTGGCTGAAGAATCTCTTCAGTCACCGTGACTCCATCACAGAAAATTTGGCTTACAAGAAAATATTGAGCACAAAGTGCGAAACAAGATGCCTGCGTCAGAATGAGTGATAGGGGGGAAGAACCAGCCAAGCTGACACAGCAGCTCTTTTTCTATTGTATTGTTACACACACCCCATGTGTCATCTGATGGAGTGGTTTACTGCCTTTGGTTTCATAAGAAATTCAGGACAAAAACCAGAACCTAGAGTTTACTGTGAGGTCAGACCATGAAAACCAGGCCCTTCCCAATGTACAAAGCGGCAGGGATCTCATTCTTGTTGAATTTCTACTGATAGCCACCCACTCGCATGGCTGCTGCAGATGCAGTTATTTTTCATGAGCTCGATGAGCACTGCTGTGCTTTTTAGCTGCAACAGTTAAACATCAGTGTCACCTCAGAAGCATGATCTCAATTACTATGGCAGCGCTTCTCGTAGTGTCTCTGGCTGTGACCCGAGTGCCTCATTCATCTGTATTACAGTTCCAGTTACCATCACTGATTTTGAGACTGTTTTATGGCAACACACGTCAGCTGGATTAGATTCATGAACAGTATGAACAACCTGAGCATTTTGTTAGTGCCTGTGTAACAGGTTATGCTGAGTTACTGTTTCATAAGGTGTGTGGAGCTGGTACCACTGCTATACAGTAGCTGGTAGATAGAAAAAGCCGGATTGTTTTGATATTCTGGCTATGATTCAAGAAGCAGTTCTTTCTAACATTGGCCTTCGTGGTGTGCATTTTTGTATAATGCCTCTGCTGGACCCTGACCGTGTGTGTTTTAACATTAAACAAATAGATGCAGGTACATGAAACAAGACATGTAGGCACTGTTTACAGCCCCACATTTTTCTGGCTTGAGCACACTTGATTCTCACTATTTTGAGTTTTGTCATCTGTGAAATATTTCACATGTAAGGCACTATGAGAGTGTAGGTTGTCTGATTTGATTGCCGACTACAATCCAAAGCGTTTTGAAACCAAATTGTAAGTGAAATCGCCAATATATGTGCCCTCCATTGGTTTGAAATCTCACTGCTGTGTGTAGTTCTCCTTTCCTTCAGAATCGTGAACTGGTCAAACTGGTATTCCAACATTTTCCTCAACTCCAGTGCCTGCAGGATGGCAATAGCAGCTCCAGTTACAGGACACCACATCTAGAACTCCGAGTTCTGAAGTATCTGAAGTAGTGTAGTTTTCGTTCAACTGAACATCATAAATTGTAGGGATGAGACATAATGCAGTACCTGGTTTGTAAACTCTTTCCTGGAGAAACCAGAGAACTGGAGATACTGTGCAAGATATGATAAAAGATATGATAAAATTTTACACAAAATTTTGTGTAAAATTTTTTCCAAAAAGGTAGGAGGAGGAGCAGAACAGCCGGGCGGTTATCTGTTAGTTTTGTTTGAGACAACTTTGTTTATCTGAAAGGAAAAAAGGTATTTTCAGAAAAACATTGAAGAAATAAAGCTTTCTTTCACTGGTGATGGGCAGTCTCAGAAATGCCGCAACACAGAGGCAGAAGTAAATAATGTAATATTCTCTTAATCAGAAGCTGCCAATCTTCCACAAATCCTCATTATAAGCCAATCTTGGTAGTGTTAAGCTTAAAATTTCCATTTGTGCAGGTTAGAAACATGTTTCAGGGCTAACAGTTATTCTGCTTACGGCTTATGTGGCAAGAAAATGTTGTTATAAAATTGCTTGCTAGGATTCTTCAGTTTCTTGTGGTTGAAAAGTACCTTTTCCACCAAAATGGTTGGAATGAATTTTTATTTTGACTGTTCTAATGGTGACCCTCCGAAGCTCATGGTATTCTGGTTTTTTTTCCCTGGTCCTTAATTCTTCTAGCATTACATGCTGCTGCCCTTTCTGGCCATGTCAGCACCGTGAAATTGCTGTTGGAGCACAACGCACAGGTAGATGCTCTGGATGTCATGAAACATACCCCACTTTTCCGAGCCTGTGAGATGGGACATAAAGAAGTGATACAAACACTCATTAAAGGTCAGCTTTTACGACTTTACAAACTTGTTCAGAGTTATGATGCTGCTTTCTATGGGACTGGGAAATAAACAGATAGCTGAGCAAGAGGTGGGGGTAGGAAATTGCTTCCCTAAAGCAAGATTTGTGTGTACATACCTTTTGTGGGATAGCACTTGTAAAAGATTATCAGATTGTTGTGCAAAATAAGTGTTAAATATAAAACTTTCAAAATTGGGAGAGTTCTTTTCACAGCTCATTTCTGCTCAGGCAAGTACATTCTAGTCTCTCAAACCAGCACTTCCCCCCAGCAGATCATTGTTTTTCTTTCTTTTTTTTTTTTTTCTTCACCAAAAAGAGCAAATTAAGCTTTCTTCACTTTTGTGAGAAAGCATTTTTAGGCTTCTTTGAAGATTTTTTTTTACTGTTTAAATGAATCTTTTTTTTTTAATGCAGATAGCTGTCAAAATCCTACATGATTAATATTTTCCTCTGATTGTTTTTTATAAGCAGCATTTTATTTGTAGACAGAAATTACACAGTGATAGATAATTGTAAAATATCTGCTGAAGTGCAAGTAGTAGGGTGAAACAACAGTGGTATCCTAGATGCAAAATTCTGTCATCATAGCTTCCTAGAAACATCTCCCTCCTACTTCAGACATGATCCCATTTATGGACAGATGAAGGATCCAGGCTAAAAAGTTGCAAGTTTTCCATCAACCATCTTTTCTTACTGAAAAGTCTGCTTCCCTTTGTGATCTGCTCGATGTGTTTTAACCTGCTGTTAAGCTCTTCCTCCCACTTCCTGTGCCATTTAGGTTTAGTGTGTGCAAAAACCTTGTAAACATAAAGTTATGTTTAATTATATATTTTATTATATAGACAGTCATTGTTGCTGGTTGGTTCAAGCTTTTGTATTTGTGGAGCTATATTTTTGTACAGAATTTTTACATCTTGCAAGAAGACAGAGAAATTTATTATCTGCATTAAAGAGCTTTAGCATGCTTGAATTAAGAAAAAAAATCAAGCCTTTCCCAAAAGTTTTTCTTACACTGTAAATATTTTATCTTGCCTGCATTAGATATTTTAAAACAGATTTAATCTGAAGTCTAGTTTTTAAAAGTTATTTTCTTCTTAACAAATAAAGGTTTTGCTGACAATGAATAGGCCTGAAACAAGTAAAGGATAGGTTTTTCAAGGGCGAGATTCTAAAGCATCAGAAAGTATTTGAATAACAACATTCAAATTATTTTCAGAAATACTTGTCAGAATTGTCAGTTTACCAAATGAGTTCCAGTTGAACATAACCTTTTTCTTTTCTTCACATTCAGAAGTGTTTTCTTTTTATGGTCAAAAATGTATTTGCCGTTTCAGGAGGAGCAAGAGTAGATTTGGTTGACCAAGATGGCCATTCACCTCTTCACTGGGCAGCCCTGGGAGGAAATGCTGACGTGTGCCAAATCTTGATAGAAAATAAAATCAACCCTAACGTGCAGGATTATGCAGGTAGAACACCTCTGCAGTGTGCTGCTTATGGAGGTTACATTAACTGCATGGTAGTGTTACTGGAAAACAATGCAGATCCAAATATCCAGGATAAAGAGGTACGTTGTTCTTCACTGAGGTATATAATTAACTTTAGAGTAACCATAAATCAAAACATACTCCTTTTCTTCGAGGTCATTCTGTTTTCTGGGACATAGAAGCATCTTTGCTGCCTCCACTTCAAAAATCTTGTATGAAAAGTAGTATTTTAATATGCGGCATATGAACTGAAGATTTGTAATTTTCCATATCACTTTTGATTTTTCCTTATCAAAGTGTGGCTATAGGAGGAGTCATATTAATAATCTGATTTCTTAACTTCTATAAGTCCTTATTAACAGCTGACATAGGAATGTGATTTTATAATCTGTAATGAGTTTCTTCAGCATAGAGCAAGTAAGAAAGTGAAAAAAAGAAAGATATTGCAAGTGAGATTGCATAAGAACTGTTTCAATTACTTATCCACATAAGTATCCATATATGTATACTGTATCCAGGTGGGGGAGGGGGGAAAAGGAACACTGAGTAGGTTATATGTTCTTTTGTGCCATTATCCAAGCAGTAAGTGAACTTAGGAGCCAGAGTAATTGTGCAACCTATAACAGATCTCTTTCTTATATGACATAATTTCTTGGAAGTCGATAGAACTTCATCAGTCAAAAGAGCTTCACCCAATTTGTTAAACTTTTCTGTAGTTATTCTTTGTAGGGCATAGATAATTCCAAGTAATGGAAAAGTGGTTTTCATTATCAGTTCTTTCTTTTGCAAAGAAAGCAGCTCTAGAGCTAGTCTCCTAATGCTGCTTTTCAGCTGCTTTAGGTGAAAAAGCTCTTGTGTTGTAATCTTGTTTTAAAAAAAAAACCTAATTAATTTTTAAATGCTGTATTCTTCTTATTTTAATAAAGAAGTTTGTTTAGAAGAACTAGTTTGTCCTTCATGTCCAGAAAAGCATTGAATTACACTATGATTTACGACTTTTATTGTGGCATGATAATGGGGATAATGCGTATTTTTGTTCTGTTTGTGTTGTTTACAGGGAAGAACTGCCTTGCACTGGCTCTGTAACAATGGCTACCTTGATGCTATAAAGTTGCTGCTCAGTTTTGATGCCTTTCCTAACCTCATGGAGAACAGCGAGGAGAGGTATTGCTGTCTGAATGCGTTATTTTGTAATTTAGCAGAAGTGCTACCTACCATTTAAATGTAAAGTGTTCAGATACTGCAAGGGAATCCTAACCTTGCATCTCAGAGGAGTCCTGTAATCTTGGGCTTCAGTGTCAGCAGCTTTTCTAATGTTAAATTTCTCTCCTTTGACCAAGACGTTGCAACTTCAGCTGTTCATACTTTGGAACCTTGAACTTAGAGATTTCTGGAAGTATTTACTCACTTTGAAATATTGAAGATCTTTCTCATTTATATGAAGTTCATAGTAGGTATGCACAGAAAAAGGATGAAAAGGCATTTCTGCTGCTGTTGGAGTAGACTGGAATTTTTCTTTTCTATTTGGTAGGAATTCAGTGAGAAGAAAGAAAATGGGAGAAATGTAACGTTATGTTTTAAAATAGTGATTACAAAGTACCTGGTGGTTAACTGTGTTCTAAAGGCCTAGTTTAAAAAAAAAAAAGAAGTCTCCTATAATCATAAAGAGACAGCACATTTGCATCTCTTTTCTTTGTCTTTCATTGACATATAAATAACAGTTTTTTAAAAGTGATTTGGGTTGTGGAGTTCAAATTAGTCACCTGACTGTGAAGATAATTACTATTAGCAGAAATTTATAATGCCTTTTTTTAGAGTAGGTGACCTCCTCATAATTATAAATAAAACTATGAACAGTATGCCATATAAATTTGAATATTTCAACATTTTAAATAACTTAAGGAATTTGAAAACCCATATTTCAGTGCTAAATTGGATACTTCCATACTTATCCCAGTTTTTAATTGCTTTCTTCTCCCATCATTTCTCTTTTGTTCTCTTCTCTAAACCACACAGATTTCTCTTCCCTTCCTGTTCTTATTTTTTATTGAGAAACAGAAATGAAAGTTTAACTAGTTCCTAATTAAGTAGTACCAGTGCTCTCTTTAGTAATTTTTTATAGAAAACAGTTGTAATTAAATTACTCTTAGTAAGTAAGACTAGAAGCCACTATTTTGCCAGAAAGGAGGCTGCTGTTACCCTTACTTTGTAGAAATATATTAATGATGCTCAAATGTCAAGAAAAGACCTTAGCTGAGGTTTACCACAGTCATTCAGATAGTTATTTTTGTTTCCCTTCTGGCATTAATATATGTTTGTATGTATAAACCTAGATTACTCAAAATATAACTAGCAGTATTTCAAATCTCTGCCATTAAACAATAGTTCATGTGCAGAACAAAAGAGATCTCCAGTATTTCTAGATTAATCAGTCTTTAAACATAATTCTGCTAAAGTATATATAGTATATCAAAATTGCACAATTGTGTCTTGATAAATACCTACAAACCTTGTTTTACTATTAATAGATTGGAAGTTTGGAAAATAGAAAAATCAAGTTGAGTATTGTAAGAGAGAGTAAAAATAACCTCAGGGATATGGTTTATCTGTAATTGGATGAAATTGTTTTTTAATCAGTAACAATTTCACCAAAAAGTAGTTTTTTCCCCGATATATCTATAATCAGAAGCTTCCCATCTGTACTTTCTTAGAGTGCAATATGAGATACCAGTTAAAAATTCAAACATAATGATTAAAGCTAATTAGCTTAGTAAAAGATGAAGCTGAGCTTGCATCTAGGATTTTAAGCTGCCCACTTGCTTGCCAGATATGTGATCAGGTGCCAGTCTGGAGGGTGCTGGGTTTGTTGTTCTTTGCAAATTTATTTTCTAACCCCACTTAACATCCTGGGTGCACCATGTGATGCAAGGCTAGCTGCTGCTTGACCACCTTCATGCTAAATTACGTATAACAGCTCATGGCTGATGTCTTTTTCATGTGTTTCTGTGTGAAGCCAGCTGGATTTGAAAGGCTATCTATTTCAGAGAGAACCAGTGGAAAAGAAAATTCATACCAGGCTTTGAACTGACACAACAGAGGAGTGTATGTGAGAAGCCTTGAATGGGTAGTGTCCAGTCATAAAAATCCCTATTCAGATTTGATTTGAGTGATTTTTTTTACTTTCAAAGGTAGCTCAGACTTAGTTATAGAATCTATGTTTAAAAATATGGATCTTCATGACTGGGACCTGTAGAATACCTTGTCTTGGTAGATACATGGCAGTAGCATAAAGTTTGCTTTAGTATCTTTTGTGTCTTTAAAATATTCAAAATTAGGTATACCTTAAAAATGTGTTTTACTGAAATTATGTTCTTTCTGAAGTTCCCATTTCTGGGTTATCAAAAGTCTGTATCTCTTTAAATGCTATCAGCAACACACCTTGACATACAAATTTTCATGTTATGTCATTGTCTTTATTCCTGCAGACACTTCAGTTCAGATACTGTTAATCCTTCCATCAAATCATTGCTGTGTGGCAAGTCCAATTGTGCTTTCTGTCTGTTTTTCTTTGCTTACCAGCACTGCGTCCTAGCAAGTTACCATCAAGAAGAGCCCTAATTTTCACAATCACACGCATTGACACTTGTTATTTGATAGTCTTATGTTGTATGGTCTTGATTATGGTCTGTGACTGATAATTTTTAGTCACTAAATGTCTCTGCTTAATGTTTTGGTGTTGGTGAGGGAGATGTGTAAATTTTGATCCTGTGTTGACAATGGGATATTTGGGAATTATTTTTAAAAGGGCTTAGTTTTCTTTAACATCATTAAAACCCAAAGAATTTCATATTTTTAACACCTGTGTCCATTTGAAACCAGACTTAGGTCTTCCTAGTACTTTAAAAAAAGGATATTATCCCTTGATACAGATCTAATCCTGCTGCTTAGTCAGTCATGCTGTCCTCAGTTGTTATAGAAGCTGAGACAGATTTGACAGTAAATCTCTAGAACTTAAATTCACATGGAAATAACACAAAAATGTTTTAATTTACTTTTTTCTTTAGATTTCTGTATGAAAACCTCAATAACACCTTTTAAAGATTGCTTGTACATTTGATTTGAGTGAGTGGATGAGGCTTTGGGAGATTTTGACCAAACACTTCATAGAGTCTGGTCCCCCCCACATTTCCATATGAGGAGAATAAAATAAGTCTTAAACAGTGTATAGAATCACAGTGTATAGAATCAATAGGACAGAAAAACAATACTTAAAAATTAGTAAAACAGCCTACTAAAAGCAGTGTTTAATCTCTCTTCATACTAGAACTTGCCTTAATATGAAATGAGGGTGAAGTAAATGCACAATCAAGTTAGAATCAGTAATAATTGTTGTGGGTTTGTTTGGGTTTTTTTAGGTATACTCCACTTGATTATGCCTTGCTTGGGGAACACCATGAAGTGATTCAGTTCATGTTAGAGCATGGGGCTCTGTCTATAGCTGCCATTCAGGATATTGCTGCTTTCAAAATCCAGGCTGTCTACAAAGGATACAAAGTTAGAAAGGCTTTTCAAGAGAGGAAGAATCTTCTAATGAAACATGAGCAGCTGAGAAAAGATGCTGCTGCCAAGTAAGTCTGAGACTTGAAATCTACTCCAGCAAATAGACTTTTTTCATAAGTTTGTATTTATCAATGTGTGATTTTATCTGTTATTCATCATCATTTATTGTTCTTCTTAGTATAATTTGTGAAACCAAAGGAAGCTTATAACTCCCATATACCTGTAGATAGAAGGAAATTATTTTCCATATAATCCCAATTTAAATAACAAACTTTATATAGTATACAAGAAAAAGGCAAAATACCAAAATCTGAGAAACTAGCATGTTTCCATGAATCTTTGCCTAATATTCTATATGATGGTTAAAAGGCTTGGAAAACATTTATCCCTTGAATGTAATGGAAGTAATTATTGACCTATCAAGTCTTGTTATCAGTTATGAAAAGAAATTAATAAGTAGTTGAAGGAAAAGGAAAAACAAACCAGGGAAAGCCTGGTTTGGTAAGGCTTAACTTAATGTTTCACAGGAGAGGTTGTTTCTTCTATCAAACCAAACTCCTGGATTTATTTGCAATTTCAGTTTTGGCAGTATCATTCTCTGCATTTATGTTTTCTGACCTTGAATTAGAATTCCTATGAATTGGTTATATTGGATTATAGATAACTAACATATGCAATTCAAATAGTTATCAGCAAGATGTGTAGGTTCTGACTGAGTTTCTACCCTACTTAAAGGAAGTAGTGGTAATAAAGTAAAATTAAAAAGTCAGAAGATACATAAATGATTATCAAAATGCTTTGCTCCTTGGCCTTTATTCTGAAGATTCATAGTATGAAATAAAACAAATTAGCACCTGGTTTCTCTTGAAGAAATCTGATTCTGGAATGAAAAATTTGTTTGGGTGAAAAGATTTCTTTGTAGTATTATTTCTGTAGAGAGAGGTCATATGAAAAAGCCACACAACGTAATTATTGCACTTAGAGGTATTTTTGCTGCATCTGTGTATCATAGACAAATTCAGCTGCACTCCACTCTGTATCAGGTTTGGTAGTTTGATGTTCTGCATAACTGGGCAGTCTGACCTTCGCTGGGTTTGATTGCTAATACTATACTGGATAACAATTCTTCCCCAGGAAGAACCAAAGCTAGAAGTATCAGATAACTAATCTCTTGCTCACTTCTTTAGATTCTGAAGTTGTAACATGCGGCCCTCCTACTATCTGTCTTTTCTGCCAAAGTCAGTAGAAGTCAAAACCATGCATGGAGAAGCTGCCTTTGAAAATATACCAAATATTTTATGTATTTCTTTTTAACGTGGAAAACTCTGTGTGTTGCTGTGTGGTCACAACTGACTTTACCAAATGAGATAGTTTTATCCTTTGTGATGACAGCCAATTTTAGAAGAATCCATGATACCCCATCTAGAAGATTAAATGGAAAAGAATTGCCTCATGGAAATTTGAGGGTATTTTTGTAACAGTTTTCCTTTGTGAGTTTCTGATGTACTTTCTGAGACTTACTTAGCTCTTGTTGATTTGTTTGAAAACAATAGAATCAAAGTCTGTGTACCAAATACCATAAAAACAGAATTACAGTACAATTGGAGTGTACAAGCAAATCAGCTTGTCACATCACAAATTTTATTTAATTGCAATTTTATGATCTGTAATAACCTGAAAGGGACATTATGTTGTCATCATTCTGTGTACCCATCTGTGCATTCCACAGCTAAAATTGGTCAGGGTGTTGCTGCATACAAAAAAACCTAATATCCCTACTGATGTTTAAAAATCTGCTCTCCAGATAAAAGTAGTCATTATGTTGGAACCCAGAATGATGGTGAACTCTTAGATTGAACAACCACCCCTCACCCCCCCTGCTATTTCAGTGTATGTATTTAAAACTTGCTTTTTAATAAGTTATTTTAGAAGGTCTCACAAAGATAAATCACTCCTAAATCTGCATGTTTTTAATTAGCCTGTTCTTTTTTACGTTTTTTAGCCTAACGAGAAGTCAGCCAGCATCTCGTACCTGTATTGTTTTCTGGTGAAGTTCCATTCACTGTATTCAAAGCCTGTGAATTAATTCTATACAAACATTTTCTCCCATGTTCTCTCCTATATCAAAGAAATGGTAATTTATAAAATGAGGGTTGATGCAGACAAAAACAACGTGCACACTATGATGTCACTGGGCAAAGAGACATATCAGGAGACCAGTTGGGTTAGCAGGGAAGCCATGGCAGAGCTCAAATGCAAAAAGACAGTATACAGGAGGTAGAAGCAGGGACACGCTGCAAAAGAAGCAATGTAAAAACATTGCTTGGGCATGTAGAGATGGTATCATAAACACCAGAACTCAAATGGAGTTGAGGTTTTAAAGGGATGTTGCAGGTAACAAGGTGGATTTCTGCTTCTACATTAATAAAAGCAGTAATGCATTACTAAAAGGTTGAGCAAGGAATGTGTGGGGCTGTTGCCAGATGGTGCATTTAGTGACAACAGGCCCAGGTGTGGCAGAAGGGCTCAATGCAGCCTTCTCCTCAGTCTTGCAGAAGAAGCTCTCCCAGGCCTTTTTTCTTAGAGAATTGTTTCAAGGAGGAGGAGAACTACTAGTTGTGAATGAGGATTAAGTCAGGGGTGACTTGAGAGAACTCAGCCCAGACAAATCCATGGGACCAGATTGGCTGCATCCAAGAGTAGAGACAGAACTAACTGGTGCCCTTAAGAGGCCACTTTCTAACATCTTTGAAAGATCACGGATACTAGGAAAGGTCCCCTATCACTGGAGGAAAGCAAATGTTGTACCCAGCTTCAAAAAGGACCAGAAGAACAATCTGGGAAACTGTGTTCCTATTGGTATCACTTTGGTCCCTTTAGGAAAGGCAGACACTCACTTGTTCACCTTCCCATTCAGTTTCTCAGAATGAGTTCCTGATACCGTGTTTCTGTTTTTCATTCTGACCAGTTGGAGGAAATTGATGGAAGTGTGGATGTGGATGTGAAAGGGGGTGAAGAAAGTGAGTAAGAGTAAGTAACTCATGATGATATTTAGGAAAAGAAGAACAGTAAGAAAATAAACACTTCAATTAAACAGCCTTCAGAAATATTTAGAAAAATGTTCAAGCACCAAGAGACTACACGAAGAGTATGAGGTTATGCAAAAAACTGATTATAAGGCCTGAATGCTGAGGTAAAAAGGGGAGTGTAGCAACAGAGAAACTGATGAGCTCTTCAGTGACCTGGAAATGGAAAGCACACAGTGGAAATTTGGTGTAATTACTAAAATTGAGGGTAATAAGAACATACAATGATGAAGTTAAACAAGCCGAGGTGCAAAATAAGAAGAACCGTCAAGGGATGTGACCTATCACAATAAACCATTGTAAACATACTCATGGCAAAAGGAAGAGTAAAGAAAGAGTTCGCCCACAAGTGATGCTAAAAAGGCTGAAGTGTTTCATGTTGTTTTGGTTTGGGGTTTTTTTTGCTTCAAAAGAATGTTTATCAAACCAACTCAATTTTTTGTTTGTCTCAGAATAACAACTTTTGTGAAGAAACCGTAGCTGTCATTCAGACTTGCCTGAAGTTTTCATAATTTCTCATGGAAGATTTCTCATTTCTCACCTTTAAACTGGAAGTGTATATTGATGAGAATTTCAAGTAAATCTATCATGAATCTGTATTTTCTTTTTAAAAGTAAAATGTTAAATTTGAAAACAGCACTGAGTTGCAGAAGACTGTAAGCGCATTGAAGACTAAATTTGAAATCAGAATGGTATTAAAATACATATAAGAAATGTCTGAAGAAAAAATAAATAGGTAAGGACAAATGGACTACTCTACACATTTGGAATGACCAGTCAACATAGGAATACTGGACAGAAATTAACAGTTGTCTTATCATTTTTATCAAGGACTATCTCTTTAAAAGACTGCAGTAGCTCAGAAGCTGAACATGTTATGAGTGAGCAGTATCATGCTTTTAAAAACCATCATCATACTAGATTGTATAGCAGGGGGTGCCTGTTTACACAACATGAAATACAACTCCTCTTACTCCAGATAAAGCTTCACCAGCAGTAGGACCGTATCTAGAGATCTATTTTCAGTTGAAATTTTTTAAGTAACTTTTTTTTTTTGCAAGCATAAATTTGAAAATGCTGTCCAGATACGTGGAGATGTTCTAAATTTAAAACATCATCCCGTGAGTAGATTAAAAAGTAAAGTGTTCTTGACAAAATAGAAGAGGTTGAATTGACATGAGCAGGATCAAAAATTCAAAGCAGTCTTCAAAAATGTGTAAGGCTGAAATTGTTCCTTATCATCTGCTAAAGGCTCAGGTTTCATTCATTCACTTTTGCAACAAAATACAAACTTATGGCCATTCAGGACAAAATTCTGTTGCATTTACAGTGGAAAATATTGGCTTGCCAGCTCTGCTATCACTGTTGAGCTGTTGATGTTTAACTTTAGAGCCCAAATTTGGATCCTGCTGAGTCACCAGAACCTCCTGAGAATGACTGAGACCCCTTAAGTTAGGAACTTGTCTACTTCCTTTATTTGTTTGCAAAACCTAGTCTGTCAACTTGGACAACAGTAAAATTTGAAAATTTTAATTTCAAATATATCCCTCATTGCAATACAAACTGAATTTCCGATTAAATAAAGTAAAACACAAGGGGAGGCTCTTATGTATTTGGGAGTATGTTAATCAACTAAGGTCCACTGTGACAATTAGGATGATGGTCTATGAATAGGAAGCTTTGAAATCCCTTCCCTTTATTATTTCTTCAGTTTAATCTGAAAAATTTTAGCACAACAAACAAAACCTTTTTTCAAAAAATCCCCTTTTACTTCTCATTTTCTGGTCCTGTGTCATTTCCATAACACTTGATACATTGCTGAAGTTACTGTTTTGAGTTGATCTGCTCATCAAAGGATGAGCAGGCCACTCTGGCTTGATTGAGTATCACACAACCCATCTCACACTTCCTTTTCTAATACCCTGAATAGAGGACATTGGTAATAGGCTGTTTGATTCTTGTGAAGAAAATTACTATTCTGTGAATAGTAAGATCTGATTTATCAGCTCAAATGGCTCAGTAATGGCAGTGGGATCTATACTGTACACAAACCCAACATCCCCATATAGTCCGGTTGTGGAATGCCAATATTGTCTGAAACTAGCCACTTTTTTTCCATGCCAGAGGGAATACTGAACCTCAGGCTGCTAGGAGTGTATTCTTTTAGATCAATTAGCAGCTTTTCAGGTGCAAAGCTCAATCAGCCTCTTCTGCAGAGCATACTTGATAAGATAGTACTGACAGATAAAGTTAAGTCTTCTCCCTGGCAGCTCACACTGCGGTGACACGCGCTGGCATTGATGCGGCTCGCGGGAACTGGGGCTGGCACGCTGCATAACTAACCTGTCATACGCCCTGCCGAGAGATAATGTGGCAACAGTCTGCAAACCTGTGTTGTAGCGTTGGAAGCAAGTTAAAGTATCAGGCAGGTACATGATACGACATTTACCGCCTGTCCATTCCAACGGGAAAAGTGTCACTTCATCTAGCGACCAGGGCTTAATTTATAAAAACAAATTCAGTGGTAGGTGTGTAACATTTGCTGTGTGCTATTGGGTTTATCCTGCGTGGCAGAAAAAAGAATTTAAAAGATAAAGTTCAGCAGTAACCCACTTTTCAAAACAGGCTGCAAAATTTTATTCAACAGATGCGTCTTTCGTTACTTTGTCCAAAATTCTATGTTATGTCTACGCTATTTAAGAGAAACATGATTTATTTCATTTTTGAAATCCAAATGTCATAAAAGTAATGGCATACTATATGCACACAGATTTTTAATTCAGATCTCATATTTTCAGTGTTTATAATTTGTATGGCATATGTTTATGTAAAAGAAATTAATTATCTACCAGTGATAAATACAGAGCAGCAAGTTAGGACCAGTATCTAGTTGGAAGTTGGTTTATAATTTTCTCTATCAATTATGACACAGTTAAGTATGAAAAAATAATTTTCAAAGAGATTATGCCTTTTGCTAAAGTTTTTTGATTTTCAAATATAGTGCATTATTTTCCTACTTAGATGAAAACTTTGTTCATTCCTAATTAAAAACATAGTTATTAGCAGCATAATTATTTTCAAAATCCTACTTTTAATTTTTGTATATTTATAAACCCCCCCTAAATTTAATTGTTTTTAACAAGTGAGTGTTTAAAAATTGGTTAAAACCATTGCACACTGAATGGGCAGATGGCTGACAAGAACTTAACCTTCATTAGGCTTTAGCTGCAAGTCTGTTGGTTTGGATCAACCTAAGACATTTCAGTGCAATAGGTGTCCTTTTCTTATAAAAAAGATATTACAGTCAAGGTTTTATTGTGGCATTTTAAGAGAGGAATGTGTTTAAGTTAGATACATGCTCACAAGATTTTGTCTTTGAAATTCTTATGATATTGACTATAATTGCAGGAAACGTGAAGAGGAAAGTAAGAGAAAAGAAGCCAAGCTACAGAAAGGGGTGCAGAACGTGGAACAAAGCAAGTTTCGAGTACAACAGAGTCCTGCAAATCGAGAGAAGGCCACCAGTGTCCCACAGGTACCCAACAAACCAGGTGATACTCAGAGTAAGAGACTTCTGCCCCTCAATGCTTCACAAATTCAACCAGGGCAAAACAGCAGAGGTTCACCTAAAGCTTGTCACAACAAAGGGACCCCAAAGGAGAGTTGCCTGCCAGTGGAGCCTCAGAGTGAAGGTCATAAAGTTGGCCAAGGTTTGTGAACTTTTTGTAGTTGTCCTTATTATACCTGTTTTGTCCAGGTCTGGGGGTGTTTTATATATAGGACCTGTATTGTCTTTCTATAATTTCTTATTCTTAAGTAATTCATGCAGGATAGAATTAGATACAGATTCTTTTGCTCTGTGTGAAGTAGTCAAAAACACCAGCATATACAGTGTCTGTAAAAATACCTAAAATATGTGAGAACAGGTTGTTGGCAGTTCGATTAGTTACACTTTTTGGAGAAAATAAGATTGAAGATATTTGACATATCTGTGGTATACTTGAAGAATGTTAATGGAGAAATGGTAACTCTTGGTTTTAAACAAGGTTAAAATGAGGATAAAATTGTCCTAAGTGACATTTCTAGTAGACATGGGGAGCTGTTCAGTTAACTTATTTTTCCATGACTGGGTTCTCCTGTGATTTGTCTCTGAAGTCCTCTTGTTGAGAACACTCAAGGATATTTTTTGAGGAGTGAGAATTTAGAAATTTTACTACCACACATTGTGTCAAAACTCTTTCTGCTACTCTTCTTGCCCTGCTGTACTCTTTTTTTCTATCTGTAAATGCATCATCAGTTTATCATGATTTCTTGACCACTTCTTATTAGTTTTGTGAGATATGGATTTTAATAACATTTCAATCAGTTCTGACGTCAGGCCATAGCTCAAATATTTCAAAACTGATAATGTTAAAGCATCTTTGTTATCATTAGAAGCAAAAATTGGAGAAGTAGTTTATTTAAGGTAAGTTGCTAGAACTCCTGAAGTGTAAAATTGCTGCTATTCCCTCTGGAGGTTCTGCTAATCAGAATAGTATAATAATCCAAAAGAAAAGAAAGTAAAAAGCCTTTTCTACTGAATCATTTTGCCTAGATTTCTTTGATTTTACATGGAAATATATTGGTAAACAGAATACTTCACTATATTGTTATAGCAAAAGCAAACATATCTAAGCCTAACATACACTATGATAGCTAAGTAGTGATGAATAGGTGTTAAAAATCCTAGCAAGCTTTACCAGCGTGTGCATTAACTTTATATTAGTGAAAATATTCAGCTGGCCAAGTAAAACACATAAGAATAATCAGAAACAGTGGCTTCCAAATGAAAAATTAGTAATTGTATTGAACATAATGAGGAGAAATTGATAAGCATGGAAAAAAGGGAAAGGAGAAATTAAGATCTGGGGAGGATTACAACAGTGAAGTGGTGAGAAGAGAAGAAGGCCAAAGAAATTATAAAACAGGAACTATCAGCCTTTTCTTTTACTGACTCCACTATCCATTTTTAGCTCTTCAGTATATCTTTAAAAGCAGAATATAATTTCTGCAAAAGATAGAATTTTAAATAGAAAATTCCCTGCTATTGTTGATTATCTGTCTTTACCATGAGTGTTGAACATGAAGAGAATAAAAGTATTTACTCAAGGTTCGTCTGAAAATCTGTAACATGTACTTCTTGCTATGGTGAGACTGGTTTGTCTTCAGAGATTGTAAAGAAAGTCCCCTCTTGCCCAATCCAAACAGTGTTTGAAATAATGCTATATCACTTCTAGGTACATGTTCTTTTGTTATTGTAATGATGCCAGGAAAGTTGATGCAATGAGGATCAAATCATGAAGTTCTATGATTGGTTCTCAGTAGGTGTTTTAATCAATCCTCTTGTGACCAAAACCTTAATGGACTTCACTGGTCATTTTATTAGAATTAAATATGAATTTAGACCCTTTGGGCTGTGAAAAATGTGATTTAGTTGGTGGGTCTTTTCTGATCTGATTTCCACGGAAATCGTCCTTCCTGTGTAAATTATTTCCCTTGACTTAACTGTGGTATAAACAGGTAAGTTTGTGTTTTGTGCTCTGTACTCGTTATTGCTTGGTCTTCCTAAGAAAGTTTATTTCAATGTCAAAATACAAGCTAGAATAGTTAAATTGTGGAGTTTTTTCCATTATCCGGATACCCAGTTGTTCAGATGGGCAAGTTTTGCACATACGAATGTCTTATGGTTGAAGTAAGACATGCTTCATGTGCAAACCAGGTAGTGGATTTTGGAGAGTTCAGAATTAATCTGAACTGAACATAATTTGTTCAGTTATCCAGTCTCAAGAGTATCCTGTAAAGGCATTACAATGAGGGTAAATATAGCATGGTTTCACCAGGTTTTAGATGATCCAGAAGATTTTCTGTGATTCCAGTGTATCAAAGATCTCTTTCTTTACTTTTCCCCCTCCTACCTACCCTGTAACATCCTGTCTGTTTGTTACATTTCATCCTGTCTGGTCTGTTTTCTCATTCTCCTGTTAAGTTTCCAATCAGAATGGAAGGTGGATGGATGATGGGAGGTGTTCAGTTTTGCACTCCCCTCTGGCTTCTGAGTCATCCTCACAAGAGTGTTTAGAAGTAGTTGTCACACAGCAGCAAGGGAGGAATGGGAAGGACTTCATAGTCTCGTTCAGGATGTCAAGGGAAGTACTGAGAAGCCAAGGGCTTTGGGTTCCCTGGGACAGTGGGTTATCCTGTGTGTCACTGTGTGCCAGGATACGGGGTGGCTAGAGCAGGAATTTAGCAAAAAAGCTTGAAACAGTCACGGTCACTTACGGCGTTCCAGTTACCTGAAGCGAGCAGTTGAGTTCCTGGGGCTGCATTCCTGTGTCACACAGTAAGCTGGTTTCTTGGGAGAACACCTGTACAATCAGGTTGGTGAAGAAATAGTTTCTCCCTGAGAACTTTTTTTAACTCCAGTGTAATGTGAGTAAGAAAATAGTTTGTAAAACAGTAAGCAAATAAAGAAGTTTGGGACTCTGCTGTTACAAGCAATCATTTCCTCTTTTCATTCTTCCTGCTTACATTTTTTTTCTTCATTTAAGTAAATCCTAGTGTGTCTCAAAGGTAACTGAGCAACAAATCTAGAGAACTAAACTATATTTTGCTGGATCAGAGACTAAAAGTTGGCTTCCATTTCTCTGTCCAAAGATTCATCGAGGAAACCTACCAAAAGCAAGTCAAGTTGTGTCCATTTCCATTGTGACAAAGCAAAAGAGGGAACAAAAGTTGAAGTGAAACATCAGGTTGCAGCTGCTACAGAACTGAATGGAGAAAAGCACAAGGAGCACACTGTTGACACCACAGTGTCCCGGAGGAGCAGAAGGCTTACAACTTCTACTTGTAGGACTGCTAGTGTTGGGGAAAAATCAAGGGATCCAAGTCAGCCTTCATCTGGCAAGAGGGACCATTGTGAGGGAACAGCTGCATTCTTCTGCGATGTCAGTTGTGCTGGTGGGGCTGTGAGAAACTCAAAACAGTGTGAAGCTTCTTCCAAAGGCAAAAGACATCGGCAGAAATCCAGAAGTAATGAGGTAAATGATAAACGATGTTCACCAGCTGGTTCTAGTAGACCAGGAAGTGCCAAAACAGTATTTGTAAACACCAGGAATGACAGTGTGCATGCTGTGGAACGAACTGACAAAGTGGGAAATAATGAATTAGCAAAAAAGGCTTCTCCATTATTGTCTGCCAGGGCAGAACCTACCGGAACTGTGCCAAGAAACCCAGTAGCGTGTTCTGCTCCTGGTGACAGTTTAAACTTGGAAAAAACAGGTGTAATTGGATCCAGGAACACAGATGATCAATTATGTTCTGTCACATGGCAAAGTACAAATATTGAACTGATCCCTTTAGAGATTCGAATGCAGATCATAGAAAAAGAAAGAAAAAGAAAAGAGCTGTTTCGGAAGAAGAACTATGCTGCTACAGTCATACAGAGGTCATGGAGAAGGTAAGACTACTGTTTCAGTAGCTAGAGAACAGTGAGATACACATAGATGTAAATTAAATCAGGCTTGTTGGCAATGTGCTTTATTTGGTCCTTTTGCTTACAACCTTGCTAGTGCTAAATGAGGCATTTCATAATCTTTCACCAAACAAGGGGAAGTGGGTTCCAGTCACCTAGAATTACATTAGTAAGTTCATAGAAAATGCAAGGTAAGTTACGACTTTTAATAATTGGAAAAGTTATTAAACTTGTTTCAAGCACTGATATTATAATTTCTTCCTGGAGTTCACTGCTGTTGTGTTCATTACCAAAGTTACACATGTAGGGATACAGGGGTCTTCCTGAAAAGGTTTTTATAACCCGACCCATTGCCACCAGTTACTGACACACAGGTACTCTGATCTGACTTTTAACTGGATAACCAAACCACAGGATTTTGGAAGCTTTGAATATTCATTGCCAAAACTTGAAGCTAGCTTCAATACCTTGATTAAGCAGGAACAACTGCTGGACAGAAGAGGCAGACAGGAGAGAGAGTGAGATATCCCAGTGTTTGCTTTCCACAGCATTATCCTGCTTTCATGAATGCATGAGTTTCAACCTCAGAAATACAGTCATTGTTAAAGTATGTGCTCCTTCATATTTAATTTCTTATCAAAATAGGAAGAGTGTGGCAGCTGTAGGTGAACCATATAATATGTACATAATTTTTATTTCCTGTTTTTATTGAAACTTTCTTCAGTTTTTATTGGATGCAGAAAACTATAAATTGCTGATCTTTACTAATATTCTTTCCAGATCACTGACTAGTTTAACAGGTCCCTATATGCTGTAATATTTCTTAGTATTCAATTAAAGAAAAAATAACAGGCAAGTTCCTTTCAGAGCTTAATTGTCACACCCTGTGGTGTAGTTCAGTAGTCATGCAAAAATTGTTCCTCCAGCTAAATTGTATCAAAGGGAGCAGGTGTTGGATATCTGGGAGCATATAGAGGTAACATCTTTTATCCTAGTCCCTGGGAAACCTGCAAGTTTCCTGCAACAGCAGAATCAAGGACTTAATGCCCAACTGCCTGCAGAATGAATGCTGATTACTGGTAGATCTCCGTTCTTCTGGGTCGTGCTGGAAGCTTCGGTTCCCCTGCAGTGGAATTCAGAGGGGCTGTTTCTTCCCCATTGCTGTGCCAGGAGCAGAGTACTAGCTGTCTTCCCAGAGCAGGACAGCCTCTGCATCCAACCCACTCTGCCACAGCGTGGAGCAGAAGGGAAGCACTCAGCCACTGAAGGATCAGGGTCTCCTCTCTTTGTCACCGCAGCCAGCACGGGCTGTTCAGCCACTCAGTGGTGTGTCCTCTGGGCCTCATCAAGCAGGGCCAGGACAAAAGATCTTTTTTTTGCCAAGTACTACATAGCTCTGAAAAGCTATAAAAGAGTCCTGGGATTATGCTGCCTGCTTTCAGTAGTGCTTCCAGGCTTAAAAAAAAAGCCCATTTCTTATTTGGAAAGGTGAAGTGTTACCTGTGTTTTCCTATTGTAAAAAACACCAGGGAGTAAAGAGACCAACATTGCCAGTCACTTGTTTGTGGAGTTTGGAGAACTGGTATCTCTCCCATTGCTTTTTCCAGTTAACTTTCAAAGTCTGAGGAAGTCTTGCCTTTCCATTACTAGGGAAGGGACACCAGATATGTAGTCCAGGCTGCCAGTCCATTTGTTCCTAAACTGAATTGTGGCCATTTGGGCATTTGTGTTGGCTCAGCAAACACTTCTTTTATTGACCAGTCCAAGTATTTCCAAGCATTAAGATTGGATTTAATGTCCAGTAATATTCCGGGTCATCTCTTCACTGTTGTTGGAATATAAAAGTTACACTGGCTTTTGTAAGTACATGCCTACTCCACTGAAAAGTTAAAACTTTGGAACACAGTATTAATTTCCGAATGATTTTTTGGTGAATGATTTTTTTTTTTGTGAAGATTTCAACTTGTACCGTGTCACCTATTTCTGCGCTTCTGTCATCTTTGCTCTCTGTCTGCTATTTATACATCCAGTTTTGGGATCCTCAGTACAAGAAAGACATGGATCTGTTGGGAGCAAGTCCAGAGGAGGACCACAAAAATGGTCAGAGGGATGAAACACCTCTCTTATGAAGACAGGCTGAGAGAACTGAGGTTGTTCAGCCTCGAGAAGAGAAAGCTCCAGGGACACCTGATTGCAGATTTTGAATACATAAAGGGAGCTTATAAGAAAGGTGGAGAAAGACTTTTTAACTTAGACTTGGGGTGGTGAGGCACTGGAACAGGTTGCCCAGAGAGGTGGTGAATGCCCCATCCCTGGAAATGTTCTAGTCAGGTAGGACGGGGCTCACAGTTAAAGGTGTCCCTGCCCATGGCAGGGAGGGTGGACAAGATGGTCTTTAGAAGTCCCTTGCAACTCAAATCATTCTATGGTTCTGTGATTCCATGCTACATTCCTCATGCACCCTCCAAACTCCAAAGCAAAACAGCAGCTCGTTCTCCAGGGTTTCACCACTTCTGCCCATCATCTCTCTCTGCTGCTTCCAAATGCTTTTTAAGCAGCTTGGTGTTGGCAGTGCCCACCTTGGCCTTCTTTTTTCATGTAGGCCCCGACTTCTTGTCTTACATGTTCAAATCCTTCGGATACCAAAAGCTAAAGTAAGTCAGAAGCAGGTTAGGAGGGTGTATCTGCAAGTGATACTGCTGCTGTTGGAAGCTCTGCTATTTCACTTTACCTTGATTTAAAATCCTTAGAGAGAGTTAGGCACATGCCATAGCTTTAAGTCAAAGCAGAACGGTGTGTAGTGAGTGCTTGTGCAAATGTCCTCACAAGAACTGGGGTCTAAGCCCTTGCATTAAGCTGACTTACCTGCACAGAAAGCTCTATTCCATTTACACTTTTGACTATTTAAAGGTTTTGGATGGATCTTTCTAAACGATCCACCTGCCTAAACAGCAACGGTGTGCTCTCTCTCCAAGAAGTGCCACTAACACTTCGCATTTTGGAAATTGTGGAAATTAAAGATTGTTTAAATTACATTTGTTATTTAAAGGATTAATAATGAAAAATAAATACATTTGCTCTATTTGCAAAACTCACAGAACATTAATGGAGATCGTAAGTTCTGCAGGACAGCAGGAGAGATTAGTTTGGCAGTTTTTCCACTGTCATTTTATCATGTCTGTGGACAGTTTACTGTTGCTGGAGCTTTGGTGGAGTTCATAAAGTTTGCAGCAATATCACGATGCATTTATTGCAGTGAATGTTTTGATGCAGAACACAGAACAGCTTGTTGGGCAGTGATGGCGAGGGGAGGGTACTGCACTGTTTGAAGAGCTGAGCTTCCCTCTTGCCTTCTCTCTCCAGGCCCACTGCCCATGAGCTGTGCTGTCTTTTCTGCTTACACTTTCAAGCTCAACTTGAACATTATAGTCTTGAGCGTTCTGATACTCACATGGATGAAGACAGTTATGACACTGAACCAATTTCCTCCTGATTTCCATTACCACAGCATTAATGTTTATTTTAAGAAAGAGGAGAGCTCTGCCTCTTCCTTTCAAGCAGAGTTCATATAGGTCTCAAAGAGGCAGTGTGGGTGTTTTAGGGTATGGATCCCAAGTCAGATGGTGGCACATGCCTGCCAAGAAGTCATGGTTAATGTCTCCTGATAGCTCACACTAGGCAGCTGTATGTGCTGACTTCTAATATATTTGTTATTTTGAAATACCCAACTTCCCATCCACTGTACACCAAGTTACAGTTCTTAAGCATGTTCTCACTGTGTGGCCATGGGTCCCACTCAGTCCCGTGTTTGTCTTTTGGTCCAAAGTTGCACTGTAGCATGTGCTTGTAGGCAGCAGTAGAATTACACATTGTCAATGTCTAATTCTACATTAGAAACATGAGAAGTACGTGCTTGATTTCTGGAATTTCTCTAAATTAAAATTAAATGCATTTTTGTCACTCTGCAAATTTTATAGTTCTATTTTACTTATTGAAAGCAAACATAACAACATAGGGGTACTGGTCTACTTAAGTATATTAAACTTGCCGTTCTCAGGAGAATGTTTCAATTCCCATATCTGGAAACTTCATAAATGTAGTCCTCAAAAGTGTATTCTAAGGCATGTGGCTTGCCAAAGGTTAATTGCTTATCCTGCTCATCGAGGCTTATGGATCCTGTGTCTGTCTTGCTCTCTCATGGGGGGCACTGAGGCCTGTACCATTCTCCAGGGTCCACAGTGAGTCAACAGAAGCTGGAAATAAGTTGGTTGTTGTCACTGTTTTTCTCCCGCTGAAGTCAAGTTGAGGTTGGGTTTTTTTCTATATATTATTGCTATAACTCTGAGCAGCAATAATTTTTTAGAGTTTCTACAGCAGTGAATGTGAATACCATTTGCCAGCTTTGTCACTCTGCACATGTATTCCACCTTTCTTTTATGTGCAGAAGTTTTGTTGATTGAGCATTGGGTGCTTTCGTAAGGCACCATGTCAGATTCATGTTGCATCAAACTTGGTCCCATTCTTCTTTTTTTCTCCGTAGGATCAGAATGATCTGTTATGGGAGAGCTGAATTAAAAAACTGTGCACTTGCTCCAAAGATAGCTGCCTACACCTTCTCAGTGTCAGAGCCGCAGTTGTTTTCTTGTTGCTAAAAACTACCAGAAGTTCTCTACAAACATGAAATCACAGCAGGGTGCAAAGGTGGACTGCCTGTGAATGGGTCATTTCCCGTATCAGCAAAGGCTTCTGGCAGTCATTACTGAATTCCAAGAGAGTAGCTTAGTATTCTTTTCTGCTCAAGTATAAAACAGTTCCCCAGTTGTTTGTCCTGCAGCAGCATTCACTTAACCCATCCTTAGCTCAAGTTCTGTTAGGAAGTCACTGTAATTGTGCTCCCCCTTCACTTTCTCCTCTTATGCTGTTGAGAAGTTAAAAGTGACATGTTATTTAAAAAACTGGATCATTTTTTTCTACTGTCTCTCAGTAATGCTCCCGTTCTGAATTCATACAGTGCTTCTCAACTTGCAGGCACTGGTAAGATGCAGTTGCTGCCTGCATTTGTTATGTACTTTAATGAGCTGCATAACAGTACATGCCTGAATTCTGAAGCTTCACTAAATTAAGATTAAATATGTTTGCCTCACCCAGCAAATTTCACAGAGGCAATTTACTAAGCTTATTGAAAGTTTAAAATTATTTGGGCTGTAACTGAGCATATCATCCCCCTTTGGCATTCTATTGTGCTTTTATGCACTTTTTTTGGTATATGAGTGCTGTTTTGTTTGAATTATACAGTTCATTCGCTAGTAACATATATTTAAATAATTTGTATTTAGTTGTGTTGTCTTTTGTTTTAATTTAGAACTTATTGCAGATGGAGCAACAGAAGAAAATCAGCTCTTTATCTCTCCTTCCTCCTTCTCTTTACCACGGCATTTTGAATGCCAGTCGGGATGACGATCAATGTGGTTTGGCCGCTTACCAAACACTGATAATTAATATTTTACAAGTGTTACTCAAGTGTTCATTTCTGACAGGTTTGTACTGGGAAGATTCAGAGTTAACTGCTAGGCCAACTAATTGATTTGTGAGTGCGAAATGCCAATATCCGATTGAATACTTATGTCCGATCCAAGGAAGGAAAACCAAACAAGCAGCTCCTTGTTGCTGGTGCCATTTGCCACCAGAGTGTGAGGGGAGTGTGAAGAAGGACAGATAATCTGCCACTGCCACTTGGCAGAGGGCTGTGACTGTGTGTCACAGATCAAAACAGCCAGGATGAGTGCAGGTCAGAAGACAGGGAGCCTTTGAAGGGAAGGGAAAAAACACAGATTGCTGAAAACAAGGTGAGGGGAGCATCTTCAGAGGGGGGATGGAAAGCAACTCAGTTTTCTGTAGAGGAAATGTGCAGTTGAACCCATTGGAGGTAGATTTGGTTTATTGTTTGCACTGATTGAGAACAGCGAGTGGTGAGGCATGAGAGAAAATCTGGTGTTACTACCCTGTGCATATAGTGAAAATCATGAAGCAGTATTGATTGTACCATTATCATAAGTATTTATAGTTTCTTCTTCTGCTGATTTTCTCTTTATAAAGCAGTTGATAAGCTGATGTTGAAGCACTGTAACTTTTGATACCTGTAATGCCAGATCTTTACAAACTGTGTGAAATAATGGATGCATCCAAAATTGAACCCAACTCCTACTTTTTCTTCTGAGCAAACATTTCTCATCCAAATGACTTGGCACATCAGTGGGAGTTCTGTTTTCCCAGTTACTCATGTAATCCACCATGTGAACTGATGCGTGGAAAGCACGGAAGTTAAAACAGGTCACCTAAAACAAGTGCTCTTCTCTTTTCTGCTCTCTAGTTACCAACTAAGACAGGAGTTGTTTCAGCTCCTTAGTGCTAAGCGGCAGTGCAAGGAAGATGAAGACAAATGGAGACAAGAGACAGCTGCCTTCTTCATTCAGGTTGCTTGGAAGAAACAGCTGAACCATGGCCTTCTGAAATCAGTTCCTTCATGTAAAAATCTGAAATCTGTAAACAAAACCAGCTCAGCCATAAAAACCAGCAAGCAGTCTATCTTAAAGCAGATATATGGTAATTTTCACTATACTTTATTTTGAATAACTAAGCTTTTATTTTTGAAACAGAGTGTCTTCATCTACTCACTTCTTACCTAGTTGTTACGGATTTCAACTATTTATAAAAATTTGTCTTAATCTCAGGAGTTCTGGGTAATTTTCTTTCTGATTCAGGTGCATCTTCAGAACATCAACTCTGTGATTTAAAATGGCTGCTGCTAAAGCATTATTCCAGCACAGGTCTTGAGCAACCAAATAATTCTGTTGCCAGAGCTGCTCACATATATCAATGTGGAAACAGCACAAAGCACTTTAACTGGGGATAGCTGGCTGTATCCGTGCAGAGTGGCTAATCTGGATCACGGTTTCATTTTTTTTAAGCATTGTTTTAAACTTTTTTGGTTTTTTTTGTTTTTAAAATATTTCCATTTGAAGAGTATGTTTATGTTAATAGTTGTCTTGTTTGAACATAAGTGGTCTTTATGGAAAGATTGTCTTTTATAGTGACTCTGCACTGCTTTGCATTGTGCCTGAATGTGCACGGTGCAAAGGAATGCATCTTGAAGAAAGGGTAGAGGAAAGCATTGCTTTTAGACCTTGAGTTCCTTTACAGTGTGGATCACTGATGGAGTAAGGATATGCTAACTATAAGTCATTTACCAGGTGGCAAGTTACTCTTTCATGGCTCTGTAGCTTAGATAGCCAAAAAAGATAAAATAAACAAAGCTAATACATTTATTTTCCTTTTTTTTTTTTTTTTTAGAACTCCAAGATGTATTTTAACCCCTTACTTAAATTTCAGTTGTGGTTGTCACAGTTTTCTATTATATAGAATGTCTCATGAGTTTCCTCATCACAAATCAGAATAACTTTTAGGATAAAATAATGCTGTAGCTTATTGAAGTAGTTTGTAACTTTACATAACCACATTTATGTGAACAAACACAGAGCTGTTCATATTGTTTGTTAAAGGCCGTTCTCAGGAAGGCAAAGCGTGTCAGTCAACGAGGTCTCCTTCTAAGCTGAAATTTTCTGATGTGCAGCTGGTCTCAGGTAGGACACAACCATTTTAAGAATACTTTAATGCTTATATATACGAGATTGGTTTCTTCTTAGAAATGAAAAAAATCCGCTCAAGAACTGGGCTTTCCTTTCAAACTGTTGCTATTGCGCACGCTTTCTTTCACTACTTTTGGACTTACTTGAGCACTGCACTTTTATTCTTATGTTGAAACATTTAGATGAAAACCTGTTTTCATTGGGCTATTACTAGGAAAGACTTTAATGTAATGAACTTGTACAGTGCTAAGGCAGATAACATTCACCTGTGGTTAAACCTGCTGACAGGTGTTCATGCTTGGGTTCAGCAGCACAAATATTTACCAGTCCTGTAGAACTAAAGAATGCTACATGTACCAAGAATTTACACACCTGTTTTTTACAAGTACATGCTTTAATGCAGAGATGACAACTTGAGCATCAAAAGCTACTCATCTGATGATCTCTGCCCTTTCTTTTAAAACGTCATAATGACGTTCCTGTGCTGGGCATGGAGCTTCGGTCATTTCACAGAATTTTGCTTGGAGTAAGTCTTAAGGCTCTAACAAAACCATGCATTTTTCTCTTTAATTCAGAAGCCACGTTGTCATTACCAGGTGTGTTTGCAACTGCAATGTTATGTCTGGAACTGGTATCAGGGCAGTAGGGTTGGCACAGTCGGGACTGTCAATCCATGCTGGCAGACAGATGGGGCTGCACCATGTGAAACAGAATAGTGTCAAAGAACTGAGATTGTAAAGGTATTACAGGGGTCATTAAAGGCTGCAACTTTCATGCCTGTGGCATTAATTGACAGCTGGGTTAAAAAATTAAGCTATATGGCCATCTCTCCTACTACTTCTTTACTAAATGCCATTTTTAAGACTTTTTCAAGTCTATTATGTGCTTACTTGGGGTTGGGAGGTATAGTAATGTTAGTGCTTCACCATGGCAAGATTTAGTGCCTTGTTGGGCATTTGGTCTTCATGGCTGTACTACACATGGCTCAGAGGCAGGACACAGCTAGAGAGGAACTAAGGAGACAGTAGTTCAGGAAATTTGCAAAAGGAAGTAAAATACATTTTCCAACTAGTTTCACAAAACTATGAAGTTAGAAGGAAATCTGACAGTGGACCTATCCTTGAGTTTGTTAGAACTGTAGGGGAGTCTCTGACTCACTAAGAGACAGAGGCTTTTTTCTTTCCCTGAGAACTGTTTTAATTAAGAGGCATGACCAGACAGGTGTTTGATTGCCACCTCTTTCTGCAGATATGAATCTAAATTTTAAAAGAGCTTTAGCAAATAATGCTTCTTTTCGTTTTAACTTTTCAGGACAACAGATCTCCCTGTCTTCTGAAATAAAAAGGCTTTCTTTTGAGGTTTGAGTGTCCTTTGCTTTCATAACTTGGTGACGAATAGGATAGTGATAGGAACTCTGCCCAGTTCCTTTAGAACACTACCTACTTTTATTCACCTAACAGGAGCTCAGGGAACTTTAGCCCTTACTTAAAAGACAATAACATGTTTTTCATCTGACTGCCTTTGTGCATGACAACATTACGTTTGTTGGAAAAGTTCAGAGCTGTCAGTGGCTAATGCCAGATACTCCGTTTCTGACGTAGGTGCCTGGAGCAGGTCAGAATGGACTGTTCAGTTTGATTCTTCTTTTGCAGAAGGTACATCTGGGAAGGTGAAGACTGACTGTCAGCCCTAGCTTTAATGTTCATATGGGTAGTGGAAAAAGTGTGCGGTGACAAATATCTACCAAACTCAGTCAAACACTTTGGAAGGGGGGGATATGCAGAAGGTATTCAAAGGAAATGTATAAAGAAGTAAGGCAGGCAGCAGGTGGAAAAGGAGCATGCAATGGGATATACAGATATTGGATAGGTGCTTCAGAATATTCTGGCAGCTAGGGCCTTTTAGATAGTTACCATTAAAACATTTCAGAACCTGGTATTTGTTCCCTTTTTAGGGTGGGGGTTTTTTTAATTTATTAAATAGATGCCTTGTGTCAACTTAGCAAATGGTAAAGAGTCTGACTGCAGCAGGCCAGACAGCCTGGTTTTTTGGTTTCACTGTGGACATTAAAGCATCTTCAGAGTTGTAAAGAAGGGCGTTTTGCAACTCTTGGCATTAAAAAGAAGTCCTTAAGATGTGCTGGGTTCACACCCTCAGTGAAACATTCCAATTTGGAAGGACCATGCCTAGAAGGGGATAAAGCACTGAAACGTTTGTGGCTAACCTTTACAAAACTGGGAAGGGAAAAACATGCATATTATTTGAAGCAGATACAGGAAATAAACACATTGCATGAGCCCAGACATTCAGCCAGACTCAAAGCTGAGGAAGATGGTCAGATGACATTGATTCTTGCTTTCTAATAATTCAAAGAGTACTTGCTTTAACCCTGGATTAGTTTCCCCTGCTTTCTAGAAACAGCCCACCTAGTGTTGCTAAATATTGCTCAACAAAATTTCTTGCTGCTCTTCCGCAAACTCAGCCAAGAGCAGTGTGTTAGTCTGGAAGCCTTCATTCATTTATGAGGGTAAATGTGCAGTTAAGCTCCACCACTGCAGGTTGCTGAAGTCCAACACACGCAGCAGCAGCAGCAGCGTTCCGTGCAAGCTGTACCGGGGGCCACAGAAATCAAACTATTTACAGGCAATCAACAGTGAGATGCCAGGAAAAAAGGCATGTTCAGTAGAGTCAGTGTTTATGAAATCTAGAATGGAGCGTAGATGAAACTTTTCATCCTCTAGAGTCGCTCATCAAAACCATTTTGTTCTTTTACAGTAAACAACCTACAGTGTGTTAATTTGCTGGAGAACATGGGAAAATCAAAACAATTTTCATACAACATGAGACCAACCACTGCTGCAAAATCAAAAAATACAAGACTCAAGCACTAAGCAAAACCAAATGTTTGGAATTTAAAATCCATTCCAGTACAATTGTTATCTTTCATAATGTATAAGCCATCTACAACATATTAAACTTGAACACATTTTCAGGTTTATATTATCTCAGTATTACATATCAAGCAGACTTCTAAGGATTTGGGAGTCATTTTATGTACAAATTAGTTTTTAAATGCAACTGTTAATTTCTTTACCAACACAGGATGAAATCTGAATTGCATTTGGAAACAGAAAATGAAGCACTAACCCCAGCATTACAATAGCCTTGCAGGGGCTACCAAAGCTTTCCATTGTAAAAAAGTAGGAATGTTAAATGTGTTCAAACACAGTTTCAAAGCAGAAGGAAAACTTACTAAAGCTCTAGCAGTTCTGAAAGACTGCTGTATTATTTCACCTCAAATTTATAAAATTAATTTAAAAATCCAAACAGGAATGGAAGAACAGCCTTTGTGCTCTACTTCTGTACTAAAGAAACAATGTTTTTTAGCTAACTATGGATTTGGAGGGAAGAGTAGAGATGTTGACAAAAAGCACTCAGCAAATAAATTGCTTTCACAACCTATGGAAACTATTAGGGGTGTGTTTTCTACTCTTTAATCACCAATTTTTTTAATAACTATTTTTCTACATGCACAAAAAGAGTTTCTACAGAAAGCAAAAGAAAAAAAAAAGGATTATGTTCTAGGACAAAAAAAAATAGTTCTTTTAATAGTTTTGCAGCTGCCACAGTGTACAGTATTTACCTTGCACAAAGTATTTAAAAAATATGAACTCAGCAAAAATAAAAAATGTTACTCTAGTTTCAAAGTATATTGTTTTCTCTTTCTTCTGCTACTTCATATTACATAACTCAAGAGTTTTTTTAATATGATGCTTCAAAATAACAGATGACCAGATTCAATATAACTGTTTCACTGCAAGCACTTAAGCTTCAAGGAGACTGGATTTTCTTTAATACCCCTCACTGTGGTCACCACATCTATTAACAGTAACATCTACTTGCTTGAAAGGACAGGCAATAGAGGTATGCAGTTCTCTGTAAAATTTTTATTGTTTCACTTACAAAAAAATTGACAAGCTTTGTTCCAACATCTTCCATTCAAAACTAAATAGAAGTAAATGCTTTACAATAAATGCAGTTCGACCTCTTTAATACACCGCGTTTATAGGGCCAGGTGTCTGGGGATGAGAGGCAAGGTAGATGTTGAAACAGTAGTGGAGGTCTGTTAGCCACTGCTCTTGAACTTCACCGCTCTTCAGTGTCTAAGAAGAAGGAGAAAAAAGGTAAAACTCAGTTTTCCCAGCAGCATTTGCAAAACTTTGCTTTGTTTCTACGGTTAATCAGGTGCACTGTTAAAGGTACAAGACAGCCTTGTGCCCCTGCACAGTGACACTGTTCTCTCATTTAAACATTTCAACATGGTATGTCTGTTAAAGCCCAAATTATAAAGTGTTATGATGGGGTCACTACATCACTGTTACATTATCAAGTGTGTGAATTACACCAGATGTGCTTTCCTTACTCTTAATTTAGAGTGATTCATTTACTTCCCCATTCTGCAATATATAGGCAATTAAAATGCAAATAAGCATCGTTCTGCTAACACAGGAGAGCTCACTAACCCAGCCTACAGGAGAACTGCTACCCACAGACCAACATAGCCCATGGCCCAGTAATTGACTCTTCTCCGCATTTGTAGGTGGTTAAAAATACCCAACAGCAAATCCAACCCACACGTGGTGGAACATCACAAGAACTGGCTGTGACATTTTCAACACTAAAGGAAACCAAACACCTCCTAACTTGCAAGTTAGAGAACTTGCACCATAATCTCTTACGTCTGCTTCCACCACCACTGTTTTGTTTAACGTATCTTATTCAACATTTGCAATAACTTTAAAAAATAAACATGACATATATGCAGTCTGTGGCAAACCAGAAGTTTCATACCATGATGTCCTTGATGATCTGTTGCACCAGAAACTCGTTTGTGATCATATGGCTCCTGAGCTGACCGTGTTGCATTAGTAAGCGAAGCAACTGAGCAACAACAGGCAGTTCTTCCCGACAAATCCTGCTCACTTGCAGGCTTTGCAGCATCAGCCTCAGTAATCGTGGCAGGAGTGCTAATGCCGATATACATGATCCCCACAGCATATCCCTGAGAGGAAAACAGAACAAAGCCTGAAATGATTGAGGATATATATTTCAAGGATGCTGCTGTGAACTGGCCGCATGGCTGACCAAGGAAACGTGACACTGTGAATTCCATCATGCCAGCTGCCTTCACCAATATTAGTAGCAAAGCAGAAAACGTGTACCAGAAAATGCTGAATTGTAAAATATTCCAAAATTATGTACAGCACTGAAAAAAAAAAAAACCACAAGGTCCGGCCCTGGAGCTACAAATGTTGCTGAAGTTCTTGCACAGTGTAATTTCTGCTTGGTGCAGCTGGGAAGATGTTTTTGGTTCGGTACACAAAAAACTTTGTTAAGGTACACTTGAATCTCCGGTTAAGATTCATAAGAAATTAAACAAAGGAATCAGCTTTTTGTGATATGCAATATAGTAAATAAAGGAGGATTCCAGCTTTAAGTGCACGTCTTTTCAGGAAGCTTTAAACAACTTTCCTGTATATGGAAAAAACTGAAGTTTAACTTGTTTAAAGACATCTCTGCTTTTCAAGTAAACTTATTTGAATCTGTTATCTGTAACTTTTGGGGTTTTTTAAGTCAAATGGATTTGCAGTCTATGTAATGATGCCTGAGAAGTTCTGTTAAAGCTGAAACATCAGATCAGTTAAGAGTAAAAGCTTATAAAGCCAAATCCTTTGTGCACTGCTTTTAAATGTATCTAATGAAACTAAGGCTAAAGATTACAGTATAAATGTCCACCTTTCCAAAGTCAGGATGGTTCTGACATCTAAGTAGAACAATTTAAGATGAAACCTTCCTCAGTTATTGTTTCAAGTAATTCCAGCTAACTCTGCAGCTGTTTTTATATCCAAGTACGCAAAAGACAGACAGAAAAATAAACTGGGAGGGGGGCGGGGAGGGGCAGGGGGTGGTGTCCTTTCATTTTACATCTTTAAAAACTTGTGGCTGGAAAGATAGAGACAATTTAACATGGTAAGAAGAGCAGCTTTACCTTTTCTGTAGATGTTCTGCATCCTCTTTGTCTAACGTTAGCAAAAAGTACAGAAGACTGTAACAACAAGAAGCCAAGAACTTGTGCAGGTTTTCACTTATAATGCAGGCTTGATCCAAGAGCTTATTTATGGCACATAGAACAGATCCAGCTGTGCTATCAGGTATCACAACCAATCCAACCTGTATTAAAACAAAAAAAAGAAACAACAACCCCAAGTTCATCACTTCTTACACAAGTATTTTTGCAGGGATACAAACATGCCTAGAGGTGAATGAACCTCTTTCCTATCATGACATGTAATACTTGATTTCTGTTCAAGTTCTACATACCACTGCATTTTTTCAAGTCCCTGTTTTCCCAAGAAATTGCCACCCATATCAACAGAAGGTTAAATTGACATCTTCACTTCATCCCCTTTAAACAAACACTCATCTCAAACATACTTAAAAAACACAGCACTGCTTTGAGCCTTGCTCTGAATGACAGCGCAGGCACAAACAATCTTCTGGGCAGAACAGGTCTTTCCTTTTAAGCATATATCATGGGACAGGGCATCCCTGCCATGTCTTGAAATGGCAGTGAGCAGCCACTGAGGTAGAAGGAAACTCTGATTTACAATACAGAAAGAAAAGCTTCTACTGGATTGTCATCAGGGTGATTCTCCTTTGAAATCCGACAGGAGCGTTATGAACGGAGGTAAATTAAAGCTAATGAAACATGTGGTGAGCCCATGGCTGGGGTGATGCTCTTCTGTTGTTAAAAAGAGAACATCATCTTGAGTAAGGATTTTACAGGCATGATAAATAATTTAGAAAAAAATCTTTTTTGGGTAGAGGCAGTGAATTAGAAAGCAGCTTAAATTTTGAAGTGCTATGGAATAAGTACCTTTGATTTTTGTTCTGTAAAGCCATAAAAAAAAAAAAATCATGCACTGCTAGTGTGGCACCATTTTCCATTAAAAAACTATTTAAGGAGTTTTAGAGTAGTCTAACTTGCTCACCTACAAGTACACTGTTTTAAGCTGACAGAGGCAGTTGGTTCACTTAACAAGGTCAGCTGTTTCTTTTAGAAATGTTTAGAAAAAAAGATCAAAGTACAAGCTACAGAAATGTGACATGTATTTCATTCATATGATTACTTGTGAGAGGTAACAGATAAAAGAACAACTATGGGTTCAAACTTTTAAATCCTTCCAACATAAGAGACTGGGTATGTTGCAAGGCCATGAGTGCAGATCACTGTCCCAAGCTGACCCTTTCCCAGCCAGGTGCAGAGGCAGGAGAAGGATGGTGTTCCTGCGTGAGAGAAGGTGGACCACAGCTGTCACCAAGACCCTGCTGAACACTACAGGACATTGAGGCACTAAATAATAAAAACTAATAATGATGTTCCTGGCCAACCACAAATAGGAAATAATGACAGCAAGCTAGACCAATGTCCACATGTAAAGAAAGTATCCTGAAGATCAAATGAGCCAACACTGCTGATGAAATGTGTTAGGCAGCCAGTCTGGAAGATGATATGGACACAGATGTTTTAATTTATACAAATCCAGTACATGAGGCTGCTCAAATAAGTTCCCATGGAGGATGTTGCCCACACAGTGCCTTTCCTCCCTGTTGGGTGTCAGCAGCCAGTTAAGAGATCTTGGGCAGCAGTCTTGTCAACTATAAAAACCCACTTAACTGTTTGCCCTGAAAGGGTCAGAGAAGTAGAACATAAGCCTATTTAAAAGTTAAATTAAGTCAACACCACCCCCAGAAATCCAGACTATGGTTATAGGTAAGCCACTCGTGATGGAAGCTTTGGTCTAGTGACTTCTCAGTAGGGAACTACAGACACTTCTTAGGTTATAGAACCGCCGTGACAGGAGGGCAGAGGCAGACCCTGTGGTCCTCCCTCTCATCAGAGAGCAAATCTTGTCACCCAGCTTTGCCATCCTCATCCTCAGATCAGGAAGTGTTCAGGATTAGGAAGAGAAGACAGACTGTAAAACTCACAGAATTACAGAGCAGGTCAGGCTGGGAGAGAGACCACAGTGGGTCACCTGGTCCAACCTCCCTGCTCAAGCACGGTCATCCTAAAGCACATGGCACAAGATTGAGTCCAGATGGTTCTTTAGTATCTCCAGTGAGGGAGACTCCACAACTTCTCTGGGCAACCTCTTCCAGTGTGTGGTCCCTTGCACAGTAAGGAAGTTCTTCCTTATGGTCCGGTGGTACTCCCTGTACATCAGTTTCTGCCCATTGTCTTGTTGCTTGGCACCACTGAGAAGAACCTGGATCCACCCTCTCAATACCCTCCCTTTAGATACTTACATACACTGATGAGATAAAAAATTCATCTAAAACTGCTAGTCACTCTTTTGAAAAGCAAAACAAATGAAGAAGCATTTCATTTTGAACACAAGCTGATGTATTCAAAAATCTGAGCAAAACCATCCATATAAGTTTGGATACCAACAGTTATTAGATATTTTTTAAATTCTCCCTGATCTTGTTGAAAACTTTTAAAGATGCTCAAATTATACATGAAATACATGGAGTAAGCGGGTTAGAGGGTTACTGAGACTGTTAGCAAATTTATCACAAGGAAGTTTTAACCTAGAAGAAAAAATGGTACTTACCAGATATTTACAGATGCCAGTCTGGAGAATGTCAAAACACTGACTTTGTGAAGGTATAGTGGACAAGCTGTGGCAGACCATCTGTGTTAATAAAACAAAATTATATTTAAGGACTCAAAATGCATCCACCAGTCATGCACTGTGCAGTCATACTTTGTTGACAGACCTAAATCCAAAGTACCTATGGGGACACATACCAGCTTTGTCTCAAAGTAACTGATTCTTTACAGTGTATAAGAGTAACATTGTCAACATAAACTGGTCATTATTTAAAGAGGTGATTATCTACACTTTTATTTTTTGGGAGAAGTTTTCTGCATTTTACCTGTATGACAGAAGGCAAAAAATATTCTATCCAGCTACACAAAATCTCCAAATGCCTTCCTTTGGAGCTGAAGAATTTTAGAAAACAACTTTCCAAATAACGTCATGAAGCATGAAACAGAAGAATCACAGTGAAACAGGACAGAAAAATAATATAACAAAGAAGAACGTAGCAAAGATCCATTTCCAACTTATTTTCCAGTGCACTCCCAAAAACGTCATGTTCAGAAAAGGATACAAAATGTAATACTACAAAGGGAAATCTTGTTTTATAAACTGCCAAAGACTTTCTGGTGCTTATATAATCAGACAAACTACCATAAAAACTACCATAAAATGCTATATTGTCTCCTGGAGTGGGTAAAAACCCCAGAGCTCTAGTAGAACTGCTGTTAAGCTGTACTGCAATCCTTGGCAGATTGCGTTTGCTGTTCCTCTTCTCCTTCCCATCTATTCCAATAATTTACAAACTAGTTGGAGAGCTTGGGTGTCCTCTCTCTGTTCACATCAACTGCTTGTCCCACCAGTGTCAACTGCAGCCCCCCAAGAGCCAAGGTGCACAGCACGAGTGCATTATTAGGCCATTAGCAATTGTGCTGTCTTGCTAGGGACAAGGAAGATGGGAGAGGCAATACATGAGGAATGGAATCTTCTGTTTGTGCTCATAGAAAATAGCAAGATCAGACGTTTGAGGGATGGAGGAATTTAAGTCCAAGAGTTTTACAAATATCTTGGCTAAGCAAAATGCATTCCTCTAAGATACCTCACTGACTGAAGGAAGATCCAAAGAACTTGCACAAAACGGTCTGACCCAAGGGGGTGTAAATTCTGTGATAGTGTCCTGGTTTTCAGGCTTAAGTTGAATCAGGGCAGGTTAAGACACTGAAGGAGGAGATAACGATGAAACGAAAAACATCACCCATGTCATGTTAAAAATGACAGTCCACAACATTTCCAGCTGAAGAAAAGTTATGGAAAGAACCACTAGCTCAAGTCCTGTGGTATGAAAACTCAGCCCTAACTAATGTGGGGATGCCAGTGGTGGTTTAATCAGAAATGGCCCAGCAGCAGCATTTGTGGTGATAGAAAAGTACACTCAGCTTTTTTCAAAATTACATGCCAAACCTGCTTTTAGCCCAGCCTAAGCTGGCCAAATTCAGGAGACCCTTAACACATCTGCCTGGTGGAACATAATACTGTAGGGCTTTCAGGACATTGCTTGTGTTAATGAGTATTAAAGGTATAGTGCAAGTGTTTTGTTTGACTAGTAGGACTATTTAAAAGACAACTTTATAGATACTCTTGCACCGGATACCCGTATTATACATTTATTTTAAAATGAAATAATATTATTAAAACTGAATACTCCATATAGTAGGGCTTCTGTACACTGCAATTTGAAAGTGATAAAATATTGAGTACCCTGGAATATTCCCAAGAAATGCACTCAAAACATCTGTGTATTAGCAGTGTCAAGGAATAAAGTCAAGCTGTGACAGAGGTTACTACTGGGGATTGTCATGTCAAGGACAAATTCTGATGCCAATCTGACCTAGCATTTTAATGAGCAACACTTACACAAAAGGTAAAGCTGCAGTGATGGAATCTGTTGGCTGACAGCTGAAAGCTGAGAAACCCTGCTAAGGCAGGAAGGAGTGGACTAACCTACAGAAAAGATCGCAGGGGTTTGATGAATAACAGCTACATAAAAAAAATTCAGTGAAATGAAAGTGGTGGGTCATGTGCTTGGAGAGTAATAAAAACTTCCACATGCAGCTGTGAGTTTTAACACTTGGAAACAAGGAGAAAATTCTGTGAGTAACAACTGACCACAAGGTGGCTGTGACACAACCATGAAATGGGCAAATGTCACTTCAAGGATGTAAAGATAAAGATAATCCCAGTAGAAGTGATCAGACAGAATAAGGATCATCTGTTCAATACCACTCTGTAACATGCTACTTAGAATTAGACTATTTCTGACATACTATGCAAAATAGGAGTCACTCACTTTCAAGAAAGGCAAATTCAAACCAAACAGACATAGAAAAATTGCACAAAGAGAGATCCTCTCTTACAGGTATCAATGGGAAGAATTTAACCCGCCTAGGCTGGCAAAATTATACCCAAGAATGGATATTGTCACCTAAAAATACAACAAAGTGGTGAAAACCACTTCAGGAAGACAAATATAAGCAATCAGTAACAAAATATAACAATGATCATACCTGGCTGGGAATGCAGATGAGATGGAAATTGGGAAGGACGGTTAGAAAGGGGAAAATGCAGGAGACATTTGTTGCTCTTAAGACAGAGCTTAGGCAGTTTACAAATGGGGTTTGCCATATGCTTGTGAGCATGTCACATTAGACACAGTATGCCAGAGAGAACCCTTTTAATTCAATACATACCCACAAGAGGTCAACAAACTAAAGACCTTGAAGACAAATCCACTGGGCCCACCCAGCAAACTGCAGTTTCATTATTAGTAACTCACCCTTAGGACTATGTCCCTAGAAGAATCCTACCAGTCCACTGAGATTCTCCCTGAGATGACAAGTTGTAGGAGCATTGCACTACAGGTACAATTCACTGACACTCAATATTCTTCCAGAATTGGCAAAGAAAATGGGCATCATACCACTGAAGAGCAGCATTCTTGCTTAGAAGGACTGTGGTAAAGTGCAAGTTAGTTTTTCAACCTTTTAGATCTTTCTGACTCTTAAGATAGCACCACCATTCCCTACATCCAGTTCTGTTTTCCTGTGATTAAGTGGGAGTGGCAATTCTTTTCAAGTCCATAAATTAAATCCTGCTTGAAATGGCTTTCATACCAAATGCCTCTTTGAAAAAGCGAAACTGAAACGTTTTTAGACATGGAAATGAAAAGAAAAGAAAACTTAATTATCACATGAAAATTAGTATTTTCCCTGACAATTTATTTTCCTTAGGCAAGGTTTTGCATGATATTTAATTTCCATAATAAAATGTCACAGCTGATTCATTATATTACATTTGATTAGCATTTATCACATTTTTGGCATATTCATAGATTAGTTTTGGATCAAAGCCAGAGTAGTTTTGTTTTAGAGCATTGCTGAAGTGAATGGACTGAGAATGAGCATTTCTGATCAGTGAGGGGGGGGTGTGGCTTGTGGTTTTTTTCCTTTTTAATTTTGTTCAAATGTCCACTTAACCCAAAGTAAAGCATTCTCTTAAATACAGGGATTATCTGTTAACATTATGCAGCAAATGCTACAGGCTCTGTAATCCACTGGCAGGTTTTCAAACCAAACCTTACGGATCAGACAAGCCCAACTACCCAGCACACTCATGAGCCACACAACTATGACTTCAGGTTCCCTTCTACTGCTTTGGGAAATCATTACTACGTGGGACTCCTTGCCTGCCACACCAAAGACATACTTCAACAGCAGCCAACTATAACAGGGAATTTAAAAAGAAGAAAGAAAGGAAGGAAACGCTGGAAAGGCAGCCCAGGAGCACAGCATGCCCCAGGCTGTTTGGAGACCCTAACAAGCATTTTTGCCACTGACAGCCACCCTAACTGACTGTTAATCCAAGCTCAAAGAGCCTTTTTTCCATAACTCTAATGCAGAATCAGAAAAATTCATTAGTAAGATGCTCTCAACTCCAAAAGACAGAGTTGGGGTGACCCAAAGAATCCCAGTCTTAATCTGAGCCCTCACAGGGGCTGATGAACCAAGACTAATGTTTTTTTCATTGCTGAACTGTTCCCATTCCCTCAATGCTGCCCATAACATGACAGAATCCTGATTCATAAAGTCTCAAGGGAACTATTTATCAGTAACTCTCCAGGGAAAATCTGCATATTATTTCAAGCTTAATCAGGCTGCAAAGTACTTCTTTTTTCAAAGAAAAATACTCACCCTCCTCTGAAGACACACACAAGCATGAGCACAGAGAGTAACCCAAGCAAGTGGGAAAGATAATGGATCAAGTATTTTAGCCAGCCACTGTGTGGAGTCAGACCAAAGACAGTTCAAACTCCCGGAGAAGACATTTTATTTAAAAAAAAAAAAAAAAGTTGGCACATACTAGACACTATATCCTAATGTGAACTTTAAAATATATTTTTCAATTCACATTGACATGCACCTCCAACATGGGTAAGTAAAAAGTAACAGGCTGTTCTGCAGTCAATTCCCAAGCCCTTGTGAAATGACTGTTTGGAGTGGGACTCTATCCTGTGTAACATGTTACTGCGGAGCGTAGAAAACAAGAAGTTTTCAGGTGATGGGGCAGGCAATGAAGCTTGTTGTCTGAAGCTTGGCCAGCTTCCCCTGAAGCACCCTAGCTTATCAGACAGTGTACTCCCTTGACAGGTGCTGCTTCTCTTTCTGAAATAAATTGATTTGACAGGGCAATATTAACAGTGCCCTGAGTTGTTGAGAAAGCTGCATACAACAAGAGATCTTTGTTCATCTGCCTTGGGTAAGCTCACAGGGGCGGATGTGAAAGGTATTCCTGATTCACTGACTCCAGAAAAAAAAGAAGGATAAAAACTATAAAAAACCCACATGAAACCCCCCACATTCATAATAAAACAAAATAAAACCTATGTTAATAAAAGAAAAAGCCAAAAAGAAGGAAGAGAGACTGCAGAATATTACATAGGCAGGCAACAGGAAGAAAAAAAAACAAACCACTATGGTGCTAATTTTACATTCAGGGCAGCAAAATAGGATTACAAAAACTTACTTAAGAATGACAAATGCTTAAGAACATGTATGGCATCCCACATGTTGACAGAGTACATATTTCCAAAGACTTAGGATTATGAGACACACTTCATGTCCTACTGCTGGCTCAGAAATACCGTTGGACACAATTATGTGAGTCACGATCACCCCTGCTCACCTCCTGTGCAACAATGTGATCGTGTATTTAAATCTGGGTACCAGCAAGATTTAGTGTCAGGGCTAGAGACAATCCCACTGGCTCACTAACTGAGGGGTATTCCTGAAAATAATATCAGCAAAACCAGGTTTTATGCGCAAAAGCTAATGTGCTATCCAGGAGCAGACAAAGCCACAGCTGAAAAACAGCACAGGTCTGGTTCTCTTCTCAAAGCCACCTTACTAACAAAATTCCAAGAAAAGACACCACAAAAGAGCTTTTCTACCCAAGGAGCTTTTGTTTCATCCTCATGCAGCTGAAATAAAGCCCTTCTTTCACAGCTCTGCAGCTTCCTCACAGCTATAAAACATCACCATGGCCAACTGTTCCTCCTCTGGATCTCTCCTTGTCAGACCATGTGCAGGACAGTCAAAGGAACATCTGATGTACAGGTCTCCAAACTCAGCTGCCTGCCCCTTCTCCAAACAAAAGGGCTTGAAAACATGGAAAACCCTACACTTAGCTCTTGTCCCACAGCGCCTGTCTTCTTGAGCAAATTTAGTTTAGGTATCAAAAGCCATCATGTGAATATAAAGCACAATGCACTATAACTGTGCAGATGTTAATTCACATTAGTTACATGCAGTAATGTGTGAGCTCCCAGCTCTACGATATCCCAGGATATCCTGGAAGTAGATGATGCAGGTACAGTGGAGCACTGGCCTGAAGATCAAGTTAGACTTTCTGGGAGTTTGTGTTTTACTTGTTTGGGTTTTATTGGCGGGAGCTAGTTTTGGTGGATTCTTGTTTGGTTTGGGTTTATGTCTTAAGAAAACTATGGAAGAGACCTTTGAAAAAGAGCTTTATTAATTTATTAAAGGCATTACTCAAATAATTTCTGTTTCTTTGGACTTTGCATTACCTTTCAAGAAAAAAATTATTTTCATTTCTAAACATTAAACTTTGGATAGGATGCAGTTTTTAAAAAGCACTAGTGGGCTTATATGGAATTTTTAAATTCTCCTTGAAGAGGTTTAAAATTATAGCATATTCCTAGTTTAGAAGGAATATCATTTCAAAGGAAGTTTATTTAGCCTCAGCTGCTTTTTCCACCCAACATAACTCTAACCTGGAAAGCTCAATAAAGACAACAAGTTGAAATCTTTCAGGAACTTCAATTCAAAATCTACATGTTAAAAATTTAGTGGGTTTTTTTTAAGCGTTAATCTCTGCATGAAGTCAAGCTACAGCACTGCGACACGACCATTTACTTCAAGACAAATCTCCTGGCAGGGCTTTTAATTTACATGCATTGACTTGCTATCTTTATTGATTTGCTGTAATTTTTCATAGCATATCACTGCAGATACAGCTTTCCCAACTGTATTTCACAAGGTTTATCCATTTTTGACACAGATTAGTATATTTCATTACATGCATCCCAAGGTTTTTTGAATGCAAGATTGCTCTTAAAAGCAGCTGACCTTCCCTAGTGTTTGCTCTTAAACGTTTTGAACATTTGGCTGAATATTTTATTTCTTCAAGTCAGCTCTGTGCTCGATAGAGCTCTAGAATCTTGACTTCAAGCAAACCTTCAAATTATCGTTTGCCTTCCCCGTCAGAAACGTTCAGCCATCACAAGCATCAAATATTACAGCAGAAATTACCATGTATACACAGTTACCCTGCTAAACTTTTCATTTCTGTGGGCACTATTTCATTTGATACTGGCAGAGCAATTCGATTACAGGGGAGTGAACAATATTACCGACAAACACTATAGGCACAGTTAAAATGAGCCAAGACTGAAAGTCTCTTCCCTCAGGCTGCAACCATTTATTCCGGAGTCCCATTTATTTCAGCTATGGTGGTATGTGTTTAAATAATTGGCTTTAACAAGACAGAAGTCATTTTAAGAAGAAGTTGCTCCAGAAAAGGAACCAAGGCTCCCACAATTTAACATATCTTTTCGACAAATCACGAACCTTTATAGCTATGCACAATAGCATTTAAAGGGACACTTCTCTTAAGCATTGCTCCTTAAGTGAAAATGACCACTACTTAAAAGCTTCCACAAAAAGTAATGTGGCTTCAGATTTCCTCTATACCAATTACCACTCTCGAGACAAGAAAAAAAAAAAAGTTACAAACAGTATCCATCTCAAAACAGATTTTGTTATAAGCCACTTAAAAGCATTACTTCCTATCAGAAGTGCATTTGTTTGGCCCTTTCACCAATTACTGTTATTCACATGCTATGAAGTGCACTGGCTATAATAACACTCCAGAAGTCCAAACTGCTGTTTGAAAATGCCTCAAGTTAATTATTTTTCTTTACAGAACTTGCTCTTTCTCCAGAGACGTACCTTTTCTTCTCCCACATCTCTGGCCTGCAGATGTTATACATTAAACTCCCTCTTACAGTTCTTTACCATTAGAAACACAGGCAACTCCCTGCACAGCTAGAGACAGAAAGCTGGGACTGCCTTCCTCTGGGTTTGGAAACAGAGCTGAGCAGTGAGCAATAAAGCCAACAAGCCGTGGCCTCCTACAGGCTCACACCTGGGACCCTTCTTCAGTACCATAACCCCACCTGCTCCTGCCTCACAAGCCCCTGATGCCCCCATGGGCCAACCAACAGCTCCTGCTGAACTCGGTCTGGAGTGATGCTCATGCAGGCTGGTAGCTGGCTGCTGCCAAGCAGGATGCTGAAACAGTTATAAACTACCTTGTGCTAATCTCAAGGCTTTTTTCTCATCCACTTGCTTATTTTTATAAAACTTTTGGGCAATGAGTGTTTGCAACTTTATTCTTTTTGGCAGAGAGCCAAAAACTAGCCAGTGTTTTAGACAAAATAAGAGGTAGAAGAAAGAGGAAGATGGAAGGGCTATTAGGAATCTGATCACTAGTCATATTTATTCATAGGAAACCAGGCCATCAAATCCTAATTCCATCAGAGTTCCTTATTTATTTTCATCCACAATAAAATGCTTTTCCATTACAAGGAAACCCTGAATTACAACTACACAATGAGAACTCTTAAATGAAGAACTCCCAGCACAGAGTAGTGGCCTGGATGCTCCCTGCTCTGCAGCAAACGAGCAGAGTTCTCACTTACTTGGTATTTTAAATTACTACAAACGTTTTGTTTAACATTACAGCATCACCGTAAACTTCCTTATCCAGCAAGGGAACACATGAAAGATTCAGCATTCAGAAGCTGTGCACTCTACCCAGTTCCATCAAAAGCATGATTAATTCAAGCTGGGGTTTGTTATTTCCTGTAGCACTTCTTTATCTAAATAAAGTCATTCTCTGTCACAGCTAAAAGTATTTTGATTCCAAAACTGCATCACACCTTGAACTCTGACAAGTTGGAAGAAAGCAGTCCCCAAACATACCTCCCTCAAACTCAAAGAACAGAGAACCATCACATAACACTGTCTTTCAAGACACTCTAGAAGAGCCTTGTGATTTGCTGGCAGTTTTCTTCTACCCAGAGGCTGCAGCTCTGGGGTTTGTTTTTTTTGGCTGGGTGCTTTTGTTGTTGTTTAGTTTATTTTCTGTTGAGAGCAGAGTAGCATCTTTAGTGGAAACTACTTGTTATACAAAAAATATTCCTGTGCAGCTTGTGGCAAATCTTGAATTAAAAAGGTTTTTTCCAAGCTTGGCTTTTTCTTTCTTTTTTTTTTTTTTTTTCCCCTTTTCCTTCTTGGTTTTAAAAATTGTCCAGCCTCCAAGTCTCAAAATTTTTATGGACTACAGTCCCCAGAGTATTGTCTTCACAAATTGAGCATTAACTACAGTATTGGCCAACATGTTTGAGGTTGGTTGAAACAAGAAAAATATGAAAACCCTTAAAACCTAATCAATACAGTGCTGTATTAGATAGCTGAACACAAAGAAACAAGTAATCTAGAAACTGAAATGGTAACTTCAGCATAATTTTGTTTATATATCATTTACCATATCTACAACTGCATCTGAAATCAAAAGCAGACAAGAGAAAAGTGAATGGAATTCTGTGATTCATAAAAGGAAGTGGTTGTCTTAATACTGATGATCACTTCTCACTGTAACACAGATATGCCAGAGACCATTATTACCAGATAAGAGGCAAGAGGAAAGAATATCTTAATTTTTCTCCAGTAAGAAAGCAAGCTACTGAAGATGTGCCCCTACTGTTTTGTTCACAAATTCCATGGGGAAAAAATAGCAAATCTGGGGGGAACGTCCCAAACAGCATTGCAATACCAGGTAAGCTTTTACCAGGAACAGTTTGACTTTCAGATCAAATATAACTGTAACAAACCCCCTCCCCATACACTGAATCTCATTATGCAAAATCAAAAATAATCTCAAAAGCAAAAATAACGAAGAGATTTGTTGATGGTGAAACAAAAGTTATGGTTTTTTTCCAAGGGGAGGGGTTTTAACAATCACAGAATCACTGAAGTTGGAAAGAAAACCTTTGAGTTCCTCTAAACCAATGCTGCTACTCAAGCAGAGTCAGCTGGAGCAGGTCACCACACAACATGTCCAGCCTGCTTTTGAGTATGTCCCTAGAGCGGAACCACAACACTTATTCCAGTGTTTGACCACTCCCGCTGGGAAAAAGCAACAGTTCCAAACTCTGTTTGGTCAAGAGCCTACAAAATCAGGTGGGTCTAGAAGGTTTCACCCTTCTTCACGCAGATTTTTGATGCATGGGATTTCTGTTCCTATTCTCTCTTTCATAAGTCAATCTCCAGAAAAGAGTTGAGGCTGACTCATAAATGCAAAAGTAGTGCAATGCTCCACAGGATGTGCAAATCATCTTTCATTACTAACCAAGAATATCCAGCTCTTTGCTTAATGATTTCCCATCCACTTCTGAGAAGCTGAGAGAGCACCTTGGATCTTTCCTAAGGAAAGGTACTTTAACAAAACCAAGTCTCAAGTTTCTGAAAATACCAACTCTCCTTCTTGGCACCAAAACACTGAAAAGTGGTAGGAGAAATAACTCAAACTTGCAACCAGGAACCCAAAGGCACAAAAAAAGGAATCAAACTACTTCACTCTTCCCTATGTGAAAATAGTCCTATTGCCTGGTTTCACAACCAACTTTCCCAGATCTGTCGGACGAAACAAAAAGAGGAAGGAGAAGACACAAGAGGTGACATTTTCAGAAGCAGGTATGGTGTATATGTAAATCCTTCAGATGCTGTATGACATTATGCTAACTCTTTGAGAAACAAGTAAGCACTGGTGTATCCACAGAGGAACAGGACAGGGAGAGAGAGCATTCTGGTCTTTCAATACTGATGAAAGGTATTTTTAGTGAGAAAACTCTTCATTACAGTCCAGAAGAGACAAAGCAAAACAAACTACCAAGTTTATTGCTCCACAGACCAAATGACTAAAAGGCAGGACATCAAAAAATGTGTGTCAGTCATGGTACCAAACAACAACCTTGCTTAAAATACTTTTCAATACAAAGCAGCACACATTCAGTGTGTGTCTCAGGCTATCATAAGTTTCAGTACATTATCAGTTAAACGTTATGAATTAGAAATCATCTACTGTTCCAATTTCATGAACCAAAAAGACTGCTGCGAAAAAACATACAACTAAAACCTGTTTTGCTCTTCTTTCTGAATTCACAACTATGATTTCATAAATACTGTCAAACTGGCGTGTCATTAAAACATGATTTCACACCTTAAAGTGGTTTCTGTTGAGTTAAACAATAAAAAGACTTGAGCCAGAAAGATGATTAATGCACCTGTTTTGAATAAAATCTGGTGCTCAAATCCCTTTAGAACTAACAATAAAATTAAGCTTTCAGCTCTTACAATCATAGACACGGGTGCAGAAGTCACAGTGAAGTTTCTAATTCCAGTAAATTTTGACTACCTCAGCATGAGAAGTTATTTAGAATAATCACCAATGCCAACCTAATATTACTCCGAGTTGAAACCTTATTTAATGCAAGTGCTTTTTAATTAACAGTGGCTTTTGAAAGCTGAAACATATTGCTGGTCCTAATCTTATTAGTGTTCAAGAATTTCCACCAAGGCTTCTACCAATTTTTTCCATGAGTATTGCTTTGCGTACTACATATCTGAACATTCAACTTCTAAAGCAGCTTCCTTCAAAATATTATCTGATGGTTGTAGAAAAATGTTGGCTGTTTGACAGCTATTATGTTTTTCATTCTTTTTTCAACTCAAATCTCAACAAGATTTAGGCATCTGTGGAAAAGGGATGGAGAGCACTCAGAGTTTGTATGCTGTCATTTAGAATTAGTGTTGATGTATTACCTCTGTCACAGCCCAGTGGTGTAAAAACTGGTCCAGATCAGTTAGGTAAAGACGGATAGGTGAAAGCTGTGTCTGGCTAATGTGTGGTTTTCCTCTAATGCCCTGGAGACTAGTCAACTCCTCTCTTGAAAACCCTAGGGAAAAAGAAGCAGTACAACAGTATCACAAAACAAGCCAAGCAGTGTTCTACTTCAACAGCATCATGACAAACACTGTCTTTTAAATTATCTCAGCATAACGATTTTTTTATTGAAAGCTCTTGCTTGGTGTTTTAAATTAAGTATATCAAAGTACAATTGTTGACTTCTGAAAGAAAACAAAAGTATTTGAAAAATCAGTGGCATACCCATTTAAACTATAATTTGGTATAAAAAATAACTTTAAGAGGCCAAAGTTATGCTATTTTTAATATATGTATCTTTAAAAAATAATAAAAACAGGTATAATGCAAAATACTTTTTCACAATAACTTAGTAACCTAACACAACCTCAGAGTTAAAAAAAAAAAAAAAAAAATCATTTGGCTTATTATTTCTAGCCATGTATTAGATGTTTTACTGAAACAGGATGACTGCTCCACAACAGTCACTTTGGCTTTGCTTCCATTTTCTCTGTTATCAGGACAATGCTCTTTTCACCATTTTAGGAACAAAATGGTAATTTTTGAAAACAAAGTAGTTGAACGTTATAAATAACAGAGGTGATGAAGAAAAGCCACTTTATTTTTTACCACAGCACAAGTTACTGGAAATTATTTCTTAGTAATATTACGCCACTTTAACCACTGTAATTTCCCAAAGTTGCATCACCACATAATACAACTATTTTTATAGCTGAGTAAGAATAGAGTAGCAGAAGTAATTCTGCTCACATGCTGACCTTGGGCAGCTCACTTCAACGTACTTTGATTACTTTATTCTGATGGAATGTTTTTAATAGCGTAAGCACGTTCACAGGAAATCCCAAAGGGACTCATTTATATTGTTACGAGCCAATAAAAGGCATCTGCTTCAAGCTAGGAAAAAAAATCTGTTCATGTCATATGCTGAATTTAGGTTTTTCTCTTACTTTCCAAAGAAAGTTGCTAGAATGAAGAGAAAGTATGCAAATATTCAGCCCAAATGGAAAAGTGTAAATATAGAGTATCAAAAGTCAGATCAAGAGAAAAAAAAGGGTATCTCATATCAAAAATATATAACAAGATTAGAATTACTTTCAGGAACTACTTACTACACCATTTATTCTGAATTAAATTCAGTAATTTACTACCAAAACAAATTCTGTTTCAATTTCTGAATTATTACATTCATATGGATTACCTATAAGGGTTGAAAACAAGAAGCTGAAATAGTCCACATCATTGATGGAATTTTCCTGCACTTGGCACTTCCAGCCTGCAAAGGATGATCTACACAAAACCAATAGCAGACAGTTTATTAAAAACCATATAATTAAGAATTCACAACCTACCTGCATAATACAATGAATTAGCATGCTTAAATTATTAATTTTAGCATTTCTGTTTCTAACTGCTGTTGTTATAATAGCATTTTAAATAGCTTCGAAACAGAGCTTGTTCTTTTAAAGACAAGCAATACTGAACTCTGTACCCCTGCACGGGCTTAGGTTGTTAAGATGATTAAATTACTGAGATAGCAACTTTTCAGAAATACTAGTATAACATTTAATATAGAGACAACAGCCAATACACTGTAAATTAAACTAGTTTTATCTTTCTTACTTGGTAAAAGTCATTATATTACAAAAACTGGACTGTATTTTTCATTATATCCACTACTTTCAATACAGCTCTTTACATGAACAACAGATCTCATCTAAAAGCAGTCTCAGAATCTATTTTAGAATTGCTGAAGGTATTAAGCACAGAACTAAGTTCAAACTTGGCTAGAGATTTAGAACACAAAAAGGAGCAATATGCAAAGACAGGAGCAAACCCGTTATCAAAGCTGCCTGACACTTCCCTTCTCGGGGGCAATCTGTAACAAGTGAAGCACCAGCCCACTTCTGTGTCTCAAATTAGAAGCCATCCATGCTTGTGGAAACTTGGAGCAGACATCACTGACCACTGCCACCACTTGCCATGTATCACTAGGAAACTAGGGAAAAGCCAGGATCCGGGAACAAGTACATCTCACACATGCTTCCCTCAAAAGGCTGCACCTCAGACCTACATCACATTATGCAAAAAATGCATATTATTCAAATTTACTTGTATGCTGCTTTTGGCACTGCGGACTATGGATCTTTGCTGTAAGAGATTGCTGCTGCTTTCTGTTTTTTACAATCTTGTGAAATTTCAGAGCTTCTGAATGCAATTTTCCAAGCCAACTATCTGCCTCAGATCATTTTTTCCCCCCTAATTTCTCTCTGCTAACAGCCAAAATGGCTTAGCTCATGGGTAACAAAATTCTGGAAAGCTTGTTTTTCAGAAATTTTTCACAGCTCCATGCTTGAGGAGCAAAAATATCAAATTTGGAATATCTTTGTGCCAGGCATATACATTTTGCCACCCATGAAAATCCATCCACAAAAATGACAGCTAGAATATGCACGTTTGGAGTTACTTGGGGGAAAAAAAAATTTGGAATTTCTTTAAATTAAACAAAAACTTCAGGATTCCATCAGACTACCATGTAGGATAGTTGATTCTAGTGGAAAAAAAAATTCACAGCTGGTTGAGAGAGCACAAAGTAAGGCTTTATTAAATACAGCTCCCACTTCCCATTGTATTCTTAATGCCTGGACGTAAGGATTTGCCATATTTCAGGCATACTGAGCCAGGCCTCAGAGAAGGACCAAAGGCCTCCTAGGAACTAGAAGGGACCGTGCAGAGCTGCCTGTAAAGTCACTACTTCCTTTTCTTAACTTGCAGTCTCTCAATCTAACCTAAGGCTTGGCTGCCAACACTGAGTTCTCCCAAGTCAAAGCCCTTGGCCATGGCCAATAGGCTTCTCCTGGCAGATCAGAGAATTTTTTTCTGTCCTTCCAAGGAGGTCCCAGTCCCATTCATTACAGCAAAGAGATTTCGCACATGCTCAACTAAACCAGCAAGAGCTCTTGCCACCTATTTCCCTACAGAAAGTGAATATTCACACAAGAATTAGATCCATATACTAGAGAGAATGAAGCCCATGTCCTGTTCAACATAGCAGAAGAAACTGCCTGCATCTGATGTAGAGGGATCACGAGTCAGATCTGAGGTCACTCATTACACCAAAATAAGCCTTGGGGACCATGGAGAGAGATTCAGGAGAATTCAGGACTTACTGGACATATAAATTAAAACTGTGATGCAACCACTGAGCAAAATGGTGGGAATGCCAGAGGTTGGAAGAGATACGTCACATGACAAGCTGCAAGGGGAACTGGGGAAATGTGAAAATAAAAAAAAACTTGGGCAGGAAAACATAGAAATAACTTGTGATAAGCCTGAATTCAGGGAATAGGGACTTACATGGCAATTCTAGTCAGAATCTGGCTTAAAATAATAAAATAAAAAAATATTTTTCCATGCAACAGTTATCAGATGCGTTGAAATCCTCCTAAAGGACCAGTGCATTCAAGAATTTTACATGAACTCTAGAAGAGAATGAACGAAAATCAAGATTCACTGCAGAATAGCAAACGCGAACTGCAGGAGGTTCAGGAGATCCCTGGACAGCAAAAATGATTCTGAAGCTTATTGCTAAACATCTGAAAATCAAACACTCCATTAGTTTTGTTTTCCTACAGACATTTGACTATCTGCACACTGGAAAACAGGACAAGTACATTAAGCATCCTAACAGCATGCCAGGCTAAGGGGTGCAAATGTAAGAGAAAGCAGAGAGAATCCTTGCAGTTCTGCCCTGGGAACATGTAGGCAGCATAAGGCTCAAGCTTTTGACAGAGCTGTTAAATGGTTTTAAGACTCATCTACAAGCAAGTTACACTGAGTCACACACACAAAACCAAGATCCCCAAAATTCAAATGCAGTTTACTTTTTTAGAAAGTGAAAGCTATTACATGCATAGAAGAAGCCTCAGAGTTAAAAGAGCATTAAGGTTAAAAATAATCTAGCATTAAATTTAGAAAGCGACAGAGAAGGTTGCCTTTAATCTTCAGCTTGGCCTCTCTGTTAATACACCTTGGAGTATGATAATACAATGTGTCATATTTTCTCTAAAAAAAAAAGTAAATCTATACCTCACTCAAATCAAGGATGAATGGATCAATCAGGATTACACAAGGAAGGATAACACAGTCTGACCTGTTCCTGCCTTATTTATTGCATCATCTATAACGTGCACAGTGTACGAGGCATGAGACAGTTAAAAAAACAGTGGAGGAAAGAATTAGCTCACAAATTCAGCTAAACAAACAGGTTTCAGGCATTATACTGGATCACCCTCCCATCTGTATTGCAGAGGTTCTACAAGGTGCTAGATAAATGCCTTTTAAAACTGGAGGACAGGAAGTCAGTAAAACATTTTTCCAAATACTATCATTTTTTATTTTTTTTTTTTACTTTTAAAATAGAACCCACAGCCTTCTCTCAACCCTTATTTTCTGCTACTTTATCCCTAGCCCTGCAACAGCTCAACAGTAAGGAAAAGACTAAGACAGGCACTAACAGCTGTGGAGTGACAGAGCTTCAACTATCTTTAAGAACATCACACAGACCCATCCGATCTCTACTGTTCCACTTGCATTTACAGTGAATTTGAAGTCAATCCTTTGTTTTCAGGATAGAAAATGCTAAATATCCTTAAAAATCAGAACCCAAATGTTTCATGCTGAATTCCTAAAGTCATCAGGTACTTCTAAGTACTTATGTCTATACCTTTCCCTCGCCTCAGTTCCTCATCTTTAAACTGGGAAAAATATCACGTCCCTATCTCCCAGAGCTGTGAAAATTACTTCAGCACAACAAAAAAATTCCAGGGCTAGGGGCAGGGGAGGAATCACTTTTTTTTCCAAGTGGGATCTGATACAACAGAGAAATCATGGAACCTTCTACTGAAGGAGAGACAAAGTGTAGTATTAAGTAAACACTCCTTCAGTGCTCGTGATGTTTTCCATACAGAACATAAAATGGAAAAATAACATGAAACCATGTGATTGAAGACTACATGAGAATCTCACAGATACAATAAATTAAGACCAAGACCTATGTCTTTCTAATAATACAAACACAAGTAAAGCAGCATTACAGCACAGGAGAGGTTTGTTTAAATAGAAGTCTAACCAGTTGTCATCACCTCAATTGCCTCAAAACCCAAGTGTCTATAAATGTAGTTAAAGCTCCTCAATTTTGAGGTTTGAGTTAAAAGAAATCAAAAGTAAGATAAAGAACATTGAACAAGAGAGATTTAATTCTAGAACAGATGTTGACGTAGTAGAAATATATTGAAAATTATTTCAAAAATCTTAGTTCAATACATTAAGATCACCACAAATAATTAGAAACTGCACGCACTTTTAAAATGCATTTTCAAGATCCTTGTAAATTACATGTTAGACATTTGACTAAAAAAATTACCTGCTTTATATGTGGATGAGAGCTAATAAGCATAACTTCCCTTTTTGAATAAATTATTACTGACAATGGAAACCTGTTATCAAATTGCATACAAGTGAGACCTCTCCAGTCAACCAGTCCAAACCCACATTAACTATGATGAATTACATGTTGTAATTTCCATAAGGTCACCTGCTCTCCATGAGAACCTCTCTACTGAGATTTAGAATTTAGGTAACCTGCTCTGTACACCAAATGGTATTAAAAGAAAACCTGAATCTGATTAACTTAAAAATAACTGCTTCTCTTGCCATTAGCACAGCAAATATTCCTCAGTCACAGCAAGTGTGCAGTGCATTCCTTTTATCACTTACTGGGAACTTTTCTTTAAACTCCAGATGGGCCTCACTACTTTTGTTCACACTGTTATTTTCAAGTTGGCTATATCACAGCTGCAAAATAAAAACAACTACAGTTTATGCACAAGTAGTTATTTCTCAACTATGGACTATTATTTCTGTGCTTCCTGACCTAAACTAGCTTCCAGTTGACTTGTAGGTCAGGTTTAAGGTGTTGGGTTTGGATTGTGCAGTCACAAGGAGTCTTTGGGTAATTCAGAGGTCTCTAGTAGAAGAACTCTGATGAATCTTGCTGCAGTCATTTTAGAAATGATCCCTCCACTTGCCCTCCTGTAAAACACCCCTGCTCAAACTCCAGCTCAGACAGCAATGCACCTGTCAAGCACTTGCTACGCAAGTTCTGCTTAAAATTTGGATTTGGGTTGGATTTTGATTTTTTTTTTGTTAGCAATAAAATTGAGTGTAAGTGTGATTAATCTCAAACCCCTGAGTTCAGTCTTCAAGTATTTTTAAAGTAAAACATGGAAAAGCAAATACAAGATTCACAGTTCTTCTGAAGCATTGACACTATCATCCTTTTGTTTATAAATACGAGGGTTATAAAATTCAGGAAGTGTAAGGTCAAGGGTCTGGGTTTTCTGTTCAAGGAAACTAAAAATCCAATTCTTTCACTTTCCAGGAAAGTGTTCCCTCCACCACAATTGAGGATACATAGTGCAGGGTGTTGCTGAAGCTTTACAGAATTATTTAAACATTGGCAAGACAACAGCCTGAGAAACCTAACTTATACTGTGATAAGTGATCCCATTTTAAATTTAGTTTATCAATCACTGATCACAGATTTAAACCAAGGCCTCCCCCACAACTGTTTCTTTAATTCTGGATTATAAAATCATTCTAAAAGGAGTTTCCCCTCTATTTCTTCCACTGATACTTCTCTTCCATACAGAACATTTAAATAGTCATAAGCACAGCTGATTCACTCATTTCCTGAAAAAAACTAACTTCATTCTAGGCCTCAACTCTGTGAAAATTTAATAAAATTATTAAGTACACCTATACAAAATAGTTCAATGACTAAGTCACTGTGTTAGGAAATAGGAAATCAATCTACCCCTAAGATGAAGATAGTGAATACAGTTTTTCTGCAACCTCAGCAAGTGTTTTAACCACCAAGACACTACTACTAATTTATTATTAAATTGTCTTTGAAACAGATCAGGAGCAGAAAATTTCTGATTCTGTACACGCAGCAGACAACCACTGCACAAGAGTCACTTGGTCTGTTCAGCCTGGAGGAGACTGAGGGGAGACCTCATTGATGTCTACAACTTCCTCATGAGGGGAAGAGAAGGGGCAGGCACTGATTTGATTCCTATGGTGACCAGTGACAGGACCCAAAAGAATGGCCTAAAGTTGTGTCAGGGGAAGTTCAGGTTGGATATTAGAAAAGTATCACCCAGAGCGTGTTTGGGCACTGGAACCCAGGGAAGTGGCCACAGCACCAAGCCTCTCTTGAGCTCAAGAAGGGTTTGGACAATGCTCTCAGACACATGGTGTGACTCTTGGGGATGGTCCTGTGCAGGGTGAGGAACTGGACTCGATGATCCTTGTGGGTCCCATCTAACTCAGGAAGGGTGTGATAATCACACTGCAACCAAGGATCAGAAAGTTGTTTCCACTGCATGAAACAGGGCTAAGTTTTCCTTCACAACCCAGGACCACAGATGTGGAGGACAACACCACTTCATCTCTTGTCAATCTTCCACTGCCATCAACCAGACACTGTACTGACAAAGTCTTTACTGATCCACAGAAAGGTGTAGAGGAAAGGCTTCCTTCTTTCTTTCAGGTTCCTATTTTTATGACCTGCACAACCTATGACCTCTCAACACAGCAACTCTAATATCAGCTCAGAGAGTTTCTCTGTCAATACAAAACTGTTCAGCTGCTGATCAGCACTCATCAGGAGAAGGAGACTTCCACAGAGATACTGCAGCATCCTAATTCAAATTCTTCAGCACGCTGCTCAGGGGTCACTGCCTGAGCCCAGAAACACTACTCTGATGAAAGAAGCCACACTGTACAGGACAACACTGTAGAGGTGTGTCTCCTAGCCAGCCTTCTCACAGGACTGTTATGAATGCTTCATGTTTTACAGATGCATAATTGGTAACAGCACTGTCTGACAGCCATTTAAAATAGTGCTTATATGTAAAAACACCTGTCAAATAGGAGGCAATGGATCACTTATGGAATTAACTATGAGCATGGAAAGTATCTTACAATACATCCCAAACACTCCCATGTTTTCATTTAGGAACTGTGTGTGTATACAAAACCAATATACACTGAAAGAAGCAAACCCACTTGCAAGAACCACACTAGGACTGTTGTACCTTTATGGAAAAAAACCATATCACATTTTCCCTCCATGTAGGCATGTACTCGCACTACTGTAAAACATGTTCTTTTAAAACATTAAAAAGTCCTGTGCCAATATTTATCTCAGCTCTGGCACGGTTTACTCCTGTTCAGCTTTAATGAAAAATAATTTCTGTCAAATTGAAATGCAACTGCAATAAAGTATAAACTCAGGTCCCTGCATCAACTCAATCAAATCAGTTTTGTGTTACATTGCTAATGAGGATGATCATTCTCAGTTTTCATATCAGTTTTTAAATAGACAGGAAACCATGACTGTCACAAACTGATGTTGAAACTGCTAAAAAAAAAAAAAAAAAAAAAAAAAATTGAATCTTTGGATTCTTTTTCAACCATGTACTATCTCATCATTTGGACCAACCTAGCTCCAGGTAGCACAGGTCTTGAACAAACTCTGAGAGCAAGTGAAGAGTTTTTATCTTCCTTTTTTCTCTAACAGTTTACCATCTGTAGGCATTAGTTTGTTAGCCTGAATTTTTTGCTTTAACTTTCATTATCTCTTTTGAAGGATCAAATGTTTCCATTTGAAAATGTGGCAAAATACAACAGACATCTGCAAGGAATTACCAGGGATTTGAGGAAAAATATGAAGCCTATTTTAAGAGAACAACAATATGAGCTATGCATTGTTAAAAGTAAGCCTGTCAGCTACTCATTTGCTCTACGGTTGCAGAGGTTGTCTGAATTGCTTACGCGTTATAAATGAGAGCACAGATAGGAAGAAACATTCACTAATGAGCAAGCGGCATTTACTGACTGGTGCAATTGTAGTGCAACAACAATAATTCTTCTCCCTCTGATGAGAAATATCACACTACAACTGCCTAAAACATAGAGGGCTGCGTCCTTAAACAGAACCTTAGACTTCTCCTCTCACGTCCTAAACCTTTACATAATAGTGAGCAAGGAAAAGGAAATTTGGTGACCACATGTGGATAAAGGAATATAGTAACCCATAACCCACCCCAGGGTATGATTCTTGAGAAGTATAGATCCTTTCTTATCTTGCAGCAAGGAAAACAGATAATTTTTTTACCATTCATCCTCAGTGGTATACCCAGACAGGGAAATTCCAGCATTTTGGAAGCACACTCTTATTTTTAGTTTGTATTCAATAGTGCCTTAAGCATTTTTGTTATCTTTTTTATACTTCATTTTTTGTTTCTAAATTGAGCGGTGCAAAAATATAGCCAGAAAAGGCAATTCAATGAACAGAGACCTTACTATTCTTACATTTTTCCTAGCAACCCATTCATACTTACTATACTTTTCTATAAATGTATGATTTTCAACTTACTGTCCAATATGTACTGAGTTGACTTTCCATCATATACCACTTGTAATGATTTGAAAGTTTTTTTACTTTTTTCTTTGGTTTTAAATGATTTAATAAAACTAATTTTATTTATGTATTTTTAAAATAAATACACTGTTCTGAAATATTTTCTACACTTCATTTGCATAAGTATTACTGTATTCTGTTGCTCTATCAGTGTTGCTAACCACAATAATGGTTTACAATAGCCACTCCAAGTCCTCTCCAGGTTGCAAATACTTTTGGGCAATATGCTGGCTTTATCATCTACACTAATGAATTCAACAATTCTTTACTCAAGTAGCATATAGGGTCTTCATTAGCTACATTTTGCATTCTCACTGTCCCTTCTCACACTATACTGGCAAAGGTTGCAGATAAAATAATCAGGATGGCTAAATAAAGTATTTACTTACAAAGAAAATATCTACAGAAAACTTTAAACTCTATTATGACCCTAAAGCATCTCTGGGTAATACATATGAAGACAGACTTTTACACCTTATACCAAACAAATGTTAAAAGTCCATCCCAGTTCTTTCTAAGCACCAGATTCCTGAGGATAGCAGGAGCCAACAGGCATGCCTGGCTGCTTGATGAGACACCAGCTGAGCTCCCTCACTATTGTCTGGAAAGCAACAGAATATTTTAAAGGCACTACTTCTGCAGTAAAGAGCCCATTTACAGTTATGTCAAGCAGAATGCAAGTTACCCCCCGAGTTATCTCAAACCCGCGAAGACTAGAAACTCCCACACAATTTATGTGAGTGAGCACTCAGCTTTTATTTATATGGTGTTCACCCGTCTCCTTTTCTACAGCAACAGAAACAACTCTTGGCGAGACCCCAGCAGGGAAAGAGTCTCACAAGAATAAGAAATGGCTGTTTGAAGCCATTGGAGATCTCATTTATGGACACTGCTTCAAGAGAGAAATGCCATAAATTAACTCCCATTGTTTTTTATCTAGACAGTGAAATATTATCTGTCCAATTCTTTATTACAGCGAAATAATTTCCAGACACACTGTTCCAATGGATAAAAAGAAAAAGTTGTAAAGCCACCATAACTATTATGCATAAATAAGGCACATAAACATATTGCATTTCAGTATTCATACTGAATAGGTTTTCCTTATTTGTACTTCAAGACAAGAGAAGACAGTGAACTCTTCCTCATAAAGTCAGTAATCTAACTACTTAGTTCATATATCTGATCACAATCTCAAAATCTGCATTTCTTAATCCACGTTTAATAGAATAGAATACATAACATACGTAAGTACTCTGATTATGTATTAATCAGCTTAAATATGCTACCTTACACAAATGGGAAGGAAAAAAAAGAGAAATGCATTTGTAAGAGTATCTCATATTCAATCACCACAAAGTCATTAAGTAGCAACCAAAACACTGAGCCCAACAAAATGGTTTCTCTGCAACTGTTACACTACAGAGTTTGGTATGTAAACAGCAGACCTCCACTTTCTCAGGCAAAGTCATCTACTGTATACAAGAAGATGCATTTACAACATTTAATACATTTCCATATTCAACAGAAATATCTGCCTTCCAAAAAGCACTCAAAAAATAAGCATATACCTCACTAGCCCTTTAAAACCACTCTGAAGTAGCTCATCTGCTCTATTAATGTAGAAAGTAGGTGCAGAGAGATTGTTCACTCGTGTCGCTCCACACCTTTCCTCACCTGTTTTGTATGACTTATACCCCAAAACCCTGGCACGCTTCCACCTCTCAGAATTCTACCTGCCTGGATTTATTGAAGTTATATACATCCCAGGTCCCATACAGTAGGCACAATGCAGGCATTGGAGAAGAACAGCAGAGAAGTTAAGCCATGACAACACCTTCTGTCCCTGGTTTCACCTGAAACTCAGCAGCTGTAGCCATCGCAGTGACCTCAGAAAGAAGCAATGTCTGTTCATTGGCACAGGGATTAAGATCAATTAGTGTAAATCTGGCCATGTTCAAACCAGCATCCAAAATGCAGTGGCTGCATATCACCTTTCTTTTCAGAACAGTCTCTGGTCTGTGCCAACTGGTAAAACTTCAGCAAATACAGACCAAAAGCATGACAGAAACTCTATTAATAATTTAACAGTATAGATAACCAACCTTCCAGGCTCAGAAACCTTCCCATTATATATGAAAATACTGTCAACATTATCTTCATTGTCAGCACATGGAGCCAACCATGGCTCACCTAATGCTCACCTAGCTCACCTAATGCTCACCTAGCTCCTACAGACAGGCTATTCATTTCACCATCACAAAAACAAGAAGCAGAAACTACTGAATATCTTCAACATTCATTTCTGAGCAACAAAAAACTCTAAAAGTTCATGTGCAATAATTATAACCTAATATTACCACCTGATATCATCACAGGGTTGTGGTTGAGTCATCTGGATACATTCACTATTAGTTTCACAGTTCACACACACATACAAACAAACACAAAAGCTATGAGTTCCTTGAGTTTATAAGGATTGTTTCTGGAATAACTCCAAGTCTTATTATCATCTCTACGTACTCTCAGTGAATTCACCTTAATGTAGCTTCTCCCTGACAAATCTACATGGGTACATACGCGCACACTCAGATGTGTGTGAAAACATACATACTCTGCCAGTCAAAATGATGTGGGAATAAAGGCTGTTAAAGAAATTAAGAACAAGTACCAAACCCTCTGACACTCCCAAATACAATCTATTTAAAGCCTGACGGATAAGCAGGTGCCACAGGAGAAGAGAAATTTACAGACGTCCCCCCTCACCAAAAGGAACCGGGAATGTTCCGGAAGAGAAACAGCGCCATCTACTGACAGCACTGGGATACTCACAAATGACATGTCCTGAAGAACTGATTTGGGAGTTTCTCTATGCCACACTGTCTTAATCTAAAAGTACAGAAAATGTTCCACGAACGTTTCTGTGTTCTGTGGCACAGAAACGTGGAGTTAAATACATTTTTCTTATAGTACCATTCATTTCCCAACGTGAAATTTTAGGCCCAAACATCTCAACGAGATGTAAAAGATGACCAGTAGTTACCTAGTCCCTCTACTTCCTCCAAGGCTTTACTCTCTGACATCCACGTCTGACCTGATTGCTTATTTTAAATATATCCAGTGAACTATATTTACAACCCCTTCCTACACAGCCTATTTCAGTATGTATTTCTGCTTTTATAAAATTTTCCTAGCACTCCAACCGTTCTCCTGACATTTAATGTCTGTTTTCTAATCCTTCTAAAACTGCATTCTCCCATTCCTTTTCAACAGCCTGTTACACAAATCGCTCCCACTCCTTCCCAGTCTTATTTGCCTAACAATACCAATTTTTTAGTAATTTTCCACTATCACAATTTACAGACTATCATTCTTTGTTCTTCTTTAAACTCAATCCAGTTTGTTCATGTCATTATCTAAAGCCACAAAACTGGATACAACAGTTCAGCTTGGCCTTTCTAATAAGAGACAGAACATTAGTTGATTTATGCTGTGTACAATAACAGGTTATGAAGCTCATAAAGCCCAGCTAAGGTTCATATCCAGAAAACCTACTACCATTTCCTTGACTGTACAACTTATTTTCCAACAAAAAAGAAATACCAGACTCTTCTGTTCTTGAGAAGTTAATATTTACTGTTACTTCTCTCCCCATTGGTACATTTTTCTTTCACCTGGTTATTTCAGCTATTTCTTAAGTTGATTATCTACAATCTTTGAATCCAACTTAAGTTTAAAACATGTTCCAAATACCATAAATTAAAATAAAAGTACTTTCTTTGCATCTCTGAAAACCAAGAATTTACTTCTCCTCCTCCTCTGTTGTCAGAATGTAACCTACTTTTGGTAAGAACACCACCCTCTGCCTGCCACTTGCATCTTCTGTCAAAAAGGGTCAAATGCCCATAGCCCACATGCAGCTTTCTGATAATCCTTAGAAAACGGTTACATTATTACCACAAAAATCTCCCACGCTGAAAATCTGCTAAGATTTAAGAGCACGATTAGCACCTGAGTACTTTTTACTGACTTTTTTTCTTACAATTAGTGTCTCTGAATTAGTTCCAGTTTGCCACTGAGTTTCCAGAATATGGCAGAGAACTTTTGTTTTTTAAAAATAAAATTTGATGTCCACCTCAGCAAAAAGAGACAGAGTCTCGCTTCTATAGTGGTAGTGCATTATATATAGGATGTAGATTTCCTCACCATCGCTTCACGCTAGTCACCCAATTCAGCTATCACACAGCTAATACGAGCAGGCCTGCACTTGACAATACATTGTCTTGTGTCATAATTTAATTAAAAATGTTTAAGTTCCAAAAAGCATTAAGAATCACTTTGAGCATAATCCATCTAAGCTTAATTCCTGCCTATTTATCCAAGGTTCGACAATATTGACCAACAGAGAAAAACAAGTATATTTTTCCCAGAAGCAGCAAAGCAAAACACCCTTGTGAAATCTCGGCAAGCCCTCCACTTACTGCAGTGGAACAGCAGCCTCTCTCCCTGACTTCACAGGCAAACTTACTCTCTTTCAACCCAAAACAAAAAAAATCAAGAGCGTGAATAATCTCAAACAAGACACTTGCCAAGCAACTATGATTTGGCCATTTAGGTGTGGTAATTGGAGAAAAAGCAAGTTTTGAAAGAAAAGCAAGCCCTTCTTTCAAAAGAATTTGAAAGGAAGCAGAACATGAGAAAACACACTGATTGGATGTTTTTCACTATCAACTGTGTTGGGTTAAAGTATTTAAAAAGAAAAGCTGCCATCAGTGGCAGAATAAAGACCTCTGGTGATGACGCTCTGGGTAGAAGGTGCTCAATACTGCATAGTCTAACAGGTCTTATCAGAAATAAGCTGCTGCTGTTTTGCATCCTTACTGAAAGAACTCACTATTACAAACACTAATGTTTGTATTTAGAGACAAAAATTCTTGGTAGACTTCATTAATATACAAAGATGATAAAATAATATGGATAGGTGAATATGGCACTTAATTACATGGTTTAGAGATGGACTTGTCAGTGCTGGGTCTTTTTCAACCTAAATGATTCTATGATTTTCTTATCAAGTTTCTGAAACTAAGAAAATAGGCCAGTGTAAAGACAGAGTCGAAGGAAAAGGCCAGGAGCAAAGCCTGATCGAAGCATGAACTTTCCTCATGATGTCAATTCTTGCACATTACACTGATTTTTTTTTTTTTATGTGAACCCCTAACAAAGTTCGCGCTTTATTAATAGATATTCACACCCAGGTTTTTTTTTAGGTTAGAGCCACGCGCAGCAAGTCATACCTCATGTGCAGGATGCCGATGAGGGTGGTGGCGAGGTCGGAAGACATCCTGCCCATGATGCAGCAGCGGCTGAGGCAGGCGAGCAGGCTGGCGGGCAGGCAGGGCAGGAAGTACACCAGCTGCACCAGCCGCCGCTGCGCCTCAGCCGGCAGCAGCACCAGCGTGCCCTCGAGCGGATCTGCCAGCACACAACACACACACAGAGTCAGCACCGCACCAGGACACCCCACCACTGCCCTGCCCAAGCACTCTGAGTTACTTGCTGAAGGGAAGACAATGTAACCAAAGAGAAAAAAAAAAAAAAAAAAGGAAAAATAATAAAGCAATATTAGCCTAGGAAATAGGAGGCTCGGGGCAGGGAGGGGCTTATTGCTATCTGTAACTACCTGAAAGGAGGCTGCGGCTAGGTGAGGGTCAAGTCACCATCTTCTCCCAGGTAACAAGTGACAGAATGAGAAGAAATGGACTTAAGTCATGCCAGGGGTGGTTTGGATTGGATATTAGGAAAAATTTCTTCACTGAAAGGGTGATCAGGCATCGGAACAAGCTGTCTAGGAAAGTGGAGTCACCAGCCCTATAAGTGTTCAAAAAATGTGTGGCACTCAGGGATATGGTTTAGTGCGGACTTGGCAGTGCCGGGTTACTGCTTGACCTCTATAAACTTAGAGATCTTTTTCAACCTAAATGATTCTATGATTCTCTGATAGACTGGAAACTTTAGTTTTTGTGTACCAGATTAAAGTCCCGCTAACTTGAACTGAAGATCTGAATCTTTTTAATATCCTTTAGTAAATGACATGCATAGTTCATTTTAACCTTTATTATAGGGGACTAAACCCATCTCCAACTCCCACCCGCAGTCTTGATGTTCACCTAGGAAATGGCAGATTTTCCATGTATTGCTACCTCCCTGCCAAGTGAGGGACAAAATTCATTATGCTGTAGTGAAAAAGTCTTACCGTATATTCGAGCAGCAGTGGCTTGTAAACTTTGCAGTAACTCCTTGTTTGAACGAGAAGCAGCGGAATGAATTATATCAATAAGTTGATTGGAAAGCTCAGGGTTTCTCAAGCCAAGCAGAGCCAGTTGCTGAGGTAAGCCAGCCAACCATCGAGATAAAACTTTACTTCGACTTCTAAAGAAAGAGGGAAAAATAATAAGGCAAAACAACAAAACCCCCACAAACTTCTCTTTCAGTCTTAAGTAAGTTGCTTTTATTTATCCTTTCTGGTTCAAACTGGAACAATCACATAGACCAATCCTATCTTTCATGGGCTGCAATTTCTCTGCTGCCCTGGCCTATCAAATCAAGCATCATTTATAAACCAAAAGCACTTCATCAGCTTATTACTAAAGGGATGATTACAGGAAAAAAAGCTGCCAAGCATAAATCAGGAACTTCAAAGTTGATCTCTGAAGATGTCAACAAGAGTAACATGATGCTGATGATACAGATTATTTTCCTTTCAAAAGACCGGACAAAATCCTCACCAGAACTTTTTAAGGAAATTAAGTAGGCACAACATAAGAGGGAAGGGCCTTGCATAGAGATGTGAACTGTTCAACAGCAGGAAAAGCCTGCAGAACAAACAGCTGAAGTGGGTGAGTTGGAGACGGGCTCAAATGTCTCAAATCACTTGACATGCAAATAGTGTATGGGAATAAAACATTTGCGTCTCTTCCCACAGAAGAAAGCAGGTGCTGGTATCAAATGAAGCTAGAAGGAGCCAGGATCAAAACCAAACAAAATGAAGTTGCTCTTCAGACAGCTGAGCTTTGTGACACCTTGACAGAGGATGCTGCAGTTGCTCTTGATTTAGACCACTCTAAGGAATGATTAGAAAAGCTCATGAAATAGACACACAGTGAGTGATACTAAACACAAAGAAGTTCTGAAGCATGGAAGTACAGGCTTCAAATGGTCAGAAGCTTAGAGTACTAAGGACAACTAATTCTTGTCTTCTTCCTATAACAAGATACTACCAGTATACATAAGCACATGTGCACACACCCACACAATATATGCATATATACACACAGTGACTACGCATATGTGTGCAGTGATTAGGGGTGAAGATAATTAAAACAGCAAGACAAAACTTAATTCTGAAACTTGTAATAAATGCAGGTTTTTTTCACAAGGCAACAACAGGCCAAAAGCTCCTATCTCGCCTTTGAATCAGATACACCTAAAAAATAACCAGATTCACACAAAAGTTCTTCAAAAATGCTCCAGCATGAATTCTGCTCCTCTTAGACTGCTCTCCACAAGCTTCTGAGAAAAAAAAAAAAATTAAAAAAAAAGTGAGGAGAACAGTCACAGAAGGGCTGAAGGAGCTGTGACATCAAACTGAATGGAACAACATGAACATCATCCAGGATCTACAGAACAGACTGCATTTTGAAGAAATTAAAAAAACCCACACTTTTTTCTAAAGGAAAGAAATGGATCAGTGCTGTCCACAAATATTGTCTTAAAATGTTTTGTCAGACATAAGTGTAACTATACTTTTTTGCAAAAAATTTTTGAGATTTTACTCTTCTGTTACTAAAAATGTCACAGTTCCATGTAGAAGGCTAAGAGGAACACCAAGAAAACTAGTGCTATTTGTGATGTCTAAAGATAGAAACTCAGAGCTATCTAGATGATCACATGAAACTGAATGAGATGCTCAAGACTTCCAGGTAAGTACAGAAAACAGTGGTTATGCAACCTCAGGGCAATTAGTCATCCTTTTTTACTCTGGATGAAAACAGGAGGAAAACAGGATATTGTCTTTTGAATTCCCCATGCTTTTTGTAATATTCAGAGCATAGCATTAGACATTTCTGGCTGTAGATCCAATTACATGTAGGCAGGCATTACCACAACATAAGATATAACAAAGCAAAGAAGCTGCAGAAGTGAACCATTTTCCCAAAGATTCACTGTGCTAGTGGATGCCAGGACTTTTGGGAGTCCTGAGGTTTGATTTTTTTACCTAGTAGCAGAAACAGGTAACCTGGGTACAATCTTACCACATCCCTCAGAAAGTCAACCGTGTCCTGGGCTGCATCAAAAGCAGCATGGCCAGCAGGTTGAGGGAGGTGATTTTGCTCCTCTACTCTACTCTGGTGAGCCCCCCCACCTGGAATACTGCATCCAGTTCTGGGGTTCCCAGCAAAAGAAGGACATGGACCTGTTGGAGCAAGTCCAAGGAGGCTATGAAGACCATCAGAGGGCTGGAACACCTCTCCTATGAAAACAGGCTTAAAGGGGACCTGCGAGAAGGCTGGAGAGAAATTTTCTCAAGGGCCTGTAATGATGGCTTCAAACTGAAAGTTGGAAGGTTTAGATTATCTATTAGAAAGAAATTCTTCACTGTGAGGGTGGTGAGGCACTGGATCAGGTTGCCCACAGAGGTTGTGGATGCACCATCCCTGGAAGTGCTCAAAGCCAGGTTGGATGGGCTTTGAGCACTCTGGTCTAGTGGGAGACATTCCATCCCCCCCATTGCAGGGGGGCAGATGAACTTTAAGGTCCTTTACAAACCAAACCAACCTCTGATTCTAGAATCTTACATCCCTTTGCAGTTCCCAAACAAGCTGTGTTTAAGGTTTTTATGCAGTTGGAACTAGATGACTTGGCTGAAAAATGCCTTCTGGAGAAGTTAAGATTTGGAGGCAATCTGGACACATCTGATGATGAAAAACTGTTATAACATAAATATAGAGAATGATCTCCTCTTACTTGAAGCAAGACAGATATCCAATAGATGCATGGAACTGGAAGCCCAGAACAAGAACACTTTCTTAAACCTAGTCTCTTTGGAACCAGACAGCCACAACAACAGAATACTTTTCTTAGAGAAAATAAGTACAAAATGCTAGACAGGCACTACCAGAACCACCAAAAGCACTAAGTCACAAGTCCATGACCACAGGCTGCATTAATGGAAATGCTCCATGGCTACAGCTGCACACTCTTGACACATCTACTGACTACTACACAGCCAGTAACAATGAGCTTGCAGCTGTGTAATTCAAGTTAAATTTTTATCATTAAGATCTATCTAGTACTTTAGCTAAGACAGACAACTAAGATAATACACATGTCCATCTCACAGAGTACCCAAACTTTCAAATTTCAGTGGCACAGTGTCAAAACAGATTCAGAATGAAGTTTTATAACATCTACATACAAATTCAGTATTCCTACTTCTGAAATAAATATGCTATTTTGAAATGAAAAAGAGTATGCAATTTTTTTTTTACCTGATTCTTTGACTTCTCAAATCTTCTTTTTGGTAAACTCTGCTAAAAAATTTCAAAAGCAGTGTACGAACTGGAAAGAGGAGATTCCTTTGCTGGTACAGTGTATATACTGCTTTTATCAAGGGTTCTGTTGCCACTAGAAAAAAAAAAAGCATGAAAATCTGAAGTAGTAGTTCTTAATCTTCTGACTTTATACATACATAGAACAGCTATTACCTTTATCTACAGCTGTCTACATTGAACTCCAGGGGGAAGTACCAAAATATTTTAAAGTAACCACTTGACTGACTTCTAAACACCTTCTTATGTAGCTTGTGAATGAGCCCCAGGCAAAAGAATGGAGACGTGTGAGTGAAAACTTCAGAACTCCTTGAAGAGAGAACAGTGCACAGGTTGCGAGGTAGCTTTTCCCCTAGTGCAGCAACCTCCCATCGATCTTCGCTTTACTCCTCATCTATGCTCCCCCAAACTTCACTGTCACAGTGCCTTCAGTTGTCTCTTTCTCCCTGCCATACACACCAACCTTACCAGCTCTCCCCATCTCTGAACCAGCTGGCTCCAAGTTACACTGGCTAATTAACCACAAAATACATACCTCGAGAGGCCACTGGTCAGACACTAAAAATTTCTTTTATTGTAATGGCTCATTTTTCATTTTGCATTGTCTTCTAAAAAACACACACCCTTCCAGGCCATTAATTTCCCCAACGTCAGATAGGTTCTAAACAAATCAAACTTAATTTTTTTGCAGTACCATCTGATAATACGAAGTACAAGACTTCTAGAGCACCATCAAAAAAAAAAAAAAAAANAAAAAAAAAAAAAAAAAAAAGAAGTTTCTCTTCCACAGAATCACACAATGGTTGAAGTGAGAATGAGCCCTGAGGTCACCTGGTCCAACACCCCTGCTGAAGCAGGATCAGCTAAATCTGGCTGCCCACAACCATATCCAGATGGCTTTTGAATATCTCCAAGGATGGCATTTGGTCACCCTCACAGTGAAAAAGGTGTTCCGGATGTTCAGGTAGCATCTCTTGTGTTTCAGTTTGTGCCCACTGCCACTTGTCCTGTCACTGGCACCACTGGAAAGAGCCTGGCTCCCTCTTCTTTGCACCTTTACTTCAGATATCAACATATGTTGATAAGAACCTGCACCTTCTTATCTCCAGACTGAACAGTGCCAGCTTTCTCAGCCTTTCCTCACAGGAGAGATGCTCCAGTGCCTTCATCGTCTTCACGGCCCTTTGCTGGAATCTTTCCATACGTCCCTGTCTCTCTTGTACTGGGGAGCCCAAAACTGGACACTTGAGGAGTAGCCTCACCAGTGCAAAACAGAGAGGCAAGATCACCTCCCTCAACACTCCTAATGCAGCCCAGGACACCACCGGCCTTCTTTGCTGCAAGGGTCCATTGCTGGCTTCACCTCGTCCTTTACTGCCAAGCTACGTCCAGCTGGTCAGCCCCCAGCATGTACAGGTACCTGCTTGTTCCCCCTCAAGTGTATGACTCCACACTTCTTATTGAAGCATGAGGCCATTTTTCCAGCATGTCAAGGCTGTATTTTCTCTAGAGCTAGTAGATTAACTGTAATCTGACATCTAGTCAGGTTTTTAGTACTGCAACAAGGATTATCTTGAAGGGATGAGATAAACCACTCACACAAACAGACAGAGATTTGTGAGATAACCAGTTTCATACTGAACCTTTACAGGATCAGCAGATAAGATCCATACATATTAATCTTTCACAATTTAATTTAAACTCTTTTTAGAGCTTATTTATTTTCTGGATTCCTGAGGAAAATTATTGCACTAAAACGGCCAGTTGGGGTAGAAAAACACAAGCCATTATCTACTACCTGTTAAAAGTTTGGCAGACAAAGTTAAAAAAAATAAATCAACGTTTCATTACAATGAGAAGCCTGAAGTATCTGATTTAATGGTCTAACAATAGTTTGGAAACTGCTTTCCTGAGTAGCAACTCCTCTGCTTTAGCTCAGCTAGTGAGAAAGGCTCTGACTCTCAATTATTATTTGCCTTCAACACAAAGCTAAATTTGAAGTGCAGATAGGAATGATTAGTTATTATCTTTGTCACCAGGGACAGAGGAATAGACAGATCCCCAATTAAAATGGATTTGGAAGGACTAACTGCCAAAATATATTTGAGGGACATTTGACATTTTTTCATCTTGCAACTCTAACAATGAAATCTGTTGCTAAGGGCAAAGCATTTTCTATAAACTATTTGGTTGTGTGGCTGTGGAATTCACTCCTATCAGACTGGTAAGACAAAAGACTACTGCCACTTCTAGATTTACTGAAAAATTCCTTTCTTAAAGAATTTCTATTTCAACCACTTAATAGACCTATCACCCAGGGTCTCACTTGGAATACAGCCAAACAGCAGCTTAAAAGAAAGAACAAGGCAAGCCATAATACTGTACTGATCCTGCAAGTCACAGCTGGAAATATTTCCTCTTAGAAAAGGATTCAAATCAAACACCTTGGAAAAGATTTAACAGCAACTTCCATCAGAACTACCCTGGCGTTTTGTACCATCAAAGAACTAGAATGGTCATCTGACAGTACTAAGTTGACCAGTTATGTTAATGATTTTAAAAAAGGTTTGGACTATTAAAGTATCATGCAATTTCTATATCCTAGTAATTACCTCTTCAATATGAAGCTCATCTTCCCATTTATAAGAGTATCTTAAGAAGTAAAAACAGGAAACAGGTACAAAAATATATATTCATACTTCGCATATCGACAGTATGAAACTAAGAGCATTCCTAAAAATAAAGTTTTCAATGATATGCACAGGGATATTACCATAAAATTCAATGTACCTCTATGACGAAATACATTATGATGTAACAATTATGATTTGGGGATAAGCTGCAGCAAGCTGAAAATGCTAGAATAACTAAAACTCTTTGTCCAGTGCATAATTTTATTTTTCAGAAACTGTTCATCTTACCTTTGTTTTGCTGTATTTGCATTAGTCTCCAAGTCACACCCAGCAATCTGTTCACCTGTTTGCTATTCAGCTTGCTGCCATCCTGAAGAGTATCTGTCACAAATTTCCTTATCATGTCCAGCCAACTAGAGTCTGTCTGAAGCGTTGAAGTGCTTGCTAACGAAACCATTATGTCACACAAGGTTAAGTTCAGTAAAAGATGGTCTACATTGTTTGAGGATGTCATACAGTTCTTGTGGCTAAAGGGAGGAGGGGGGGAAAACAGAAAGATTTGAAAAAAATTTATTTTTGAAATAAAAATGGACAGCAGCCGATACCCATTGTGCACACACCAGTGTTCTACATAGACTGCAAAGGTGCAGAATTATTTCAGAACACACTGTGCATGTATATAATCTCACATCTGGGAGCTGAAAGGGGAGACAACCTGCTACTGGCCTGACAAAAACAGAACTGGTGCATCTACTCTGATAGCTCAACAATGAAAAAATGTTTAAGAGTTTGGCTTCTCCTGTTCCAGTACTGCTTTGCCATATACGAATGCCACAGCGTCCCATCTCCCCTCCTAGCTGTGCTTACCTAGCCCTGTAATATAACTCTAGAAGACTGCAGGTTAAAAAAACTGTTTGAACTATGTTTTGATGTAATTCAGCAGTCAACTGAAGAAAGCATGCAGAAATACGAAACTAGTCAGACTAACACAACCGCTACTCAGTAATATGCAAATTCCAGATCAAGACTTCAATAAAAAAATATACTCAAGAAAAAAAATATTCAAAAACAAAGACTTCAATAAAATAATTTCCCCAAGGCAGCATTTCAATTTCTACTGGAAGCCATTCAGATGACTCCCTATACAATACCTTTATAAAGAACAACCAAAACTTCCCAGTTGAAAGCGATGCTACCTTCCCATAAAAACTTTTCTACAGATCCTCAATCCCCAGATACGCAATAAAAAGTTTTCTTTTCCAACATTAAAAACTCGATAAAGCATATGACTCACATTGCCTCAGTTCTCCTATGGAATTAAAAGCTGTTACATGACGTTGATTTTATTCTTACCCTTTGAATGAATCCTTCTTTTTGTGTTTTACTGTTTCTTGTACAGAATAAGGAAAATGACGCATGAAGTGGTGCTTGAAATCAACAAGGTAATTCATTCGAAGCCATGGTTCCTGTTAAGGAAAGCAGATGATAGACAGAAAACATGGTAGTAAGCAAAATACATCAACACAATCATTTTCCAAAATCCATTACTAGAATGAATGAAGAACAGGAACTTCAGCTTCTGTTTCCAAGTTTTATATATATATATTTACTTTCAGATGTAAATGTGAAGTCCTGTGCATGAACCTATAGGTCCACAAAATAAGGGAGTAAAATGATGATGTAAGTTTAGGCTGAGCAACATTTAATCCCAACTGGACCAATATATTTTCTTAGCACATCTTAATGTAGATATATGCAATATTAAACTCATTGATCTGATTTGAAAGTGTTTTCATATCAATTTATCAGTATTTAAAATCAGAGTGAAATCTGATTACCTTGCACTGACTGTCCTGAGTTTTCCATTATGATATATTCCAATACTGCTTTCAACTTTCCCTATCATGTATGTACTTGTATTTGAAAATCCACTGACAAAACATTTTTCAGTAGAAAGGCCATCCTTACAGAAAAAGGATTCAATATTTTAAAACAATTTTACTTTTGGGTTAGCAGACACTTAGAGTCACAATTCTACAAAGTGTCCAGCAGAATTCATCACTTAAAAAGCCTCCATTGCTATCAAATTGATCAGGCAGAATAATCTTTCAGATATTCAACTATTAAGGACAGAGGATGGCCATTAAACGATTTCAAAGATCAATAGCTTTCCACTAAGCATATTCAGAGTAGTTCTCCACAGTGTCTGTAATAACCGCTTTGGCCTGTAAGCCCAAGGGCTATTAAATAAGCAAAGCTTTCATTTCCAAACAGAGTCACTTAAATGCATTTTGTATACAAAGTTCACTATAAAGAAAAAGACAAAATAAACCATTTATCTTATCTAAAATGAAATATGTTCCACAAAAATCAAGTTGTATGAACCTCAGAATTCCCCCCCCCCCATCCTAAGGTTGTAACTCAACTGTGTGTGTACCCAAAACAGTTCATATCTTGACACAGGAGAAGGCCTTTCATGTGACCAAAATGCAGGCACCCTATGGCTGAGGGCATTAGCTCTGCAGTACCCTTAAGAAAGAGGCTAGGGGCAATAGTCTGCCACAGACAATTACCTGGCCAAGTCCCTGCCTTTGGCCTGCTTCAGAGAGGCCCTCTAGAAAAGAGAAAAAGTAACAAGGGGAACAGCTACTTTGTTCAGACACACTGAACATGCATGTTCAGACACAGGCAGGCCATGTATGTTGGGTAACTTTGGTCTAATGTAATGATTTCACAAATATTTTCGAATAAGCCATTTATGTGTAGCTTTTTGTTTAGCAAAGGAAACTATGGTCATATACACAGGTAAAGCAGAGAGTTGTCAAGACGTTCCTTCCAACAACTACTACTGTCAGTAGCCAAAAAGGAAATCATGTTCTCTTTTCAGTATGCAAAATTTTTGGAAGAACAGCAAAAGTTACTCCCCCCACCCCAAAAAAAAAAAAAAAATAAAATTCATTTATCAGGGTAGAAGACAGAACATAACTAGGTCAAAAAAACCCTCAAGAATATTTTCCAAAACTCTTATTTAGGTTTTGTTTCGATGTCTTATGATCCTACGAATCATGACTGAGCAACACAGATTGCACTGAACAATTACAGGATCTCACACCGTCTTTACCTCCTAGCTTTCCAACCATTTAGGGTTCGTTCGTTTCCACCCACACATAGAAAAATGTTTCAACACATAGAAACAAGGAACAACTCAAAACTATATTCTAGAGGTTATGTGGGAGACAAAATGCTCCCCTCTCCTATACCACTTTCACTTTCAAAAGCTTTTGTGCTGCAGTCTGTCAAGGAGGACTCCTGGAGACTGTAAGTGAACTCGTTGCTCAGTTCAACAGATTCTTTTCTAGAGTAAGAGACTTAACAAAATCCAATTTCAAATTCTACTCAACACCTAGGCTTTTTCTCTCCTAATAAAGTATTTCCATTGCTTCCAATCACCAAATCATTAGTCCCTAATCAAAACAAAAAGAACTGTCATCATTATGCCATGGATCATTTCTCCCTTACCATTTTGCATGTTTCATCATGTCGCTTTGTGAGCTTCCACAACAAATGTATTATACTAAGCACTTGCTGCATAAGCTGTTGAGATTCTGATTCCAAAAGGTTTCCAAGAATGGGAGCTGACTGTGCAGGAGATGCTTCAATCCAGCACTCAATCAGTAATGGAATTATTATCTCAATAAAACCTTTTAAGTTTTCAGCCGAGGACAGGCCTTTTTCTGCACTGTCCATTACACTTGTCAGAGACCTAAACAACAGAAGCAAAAAGAGATAAAAGATAAAGATCACATCTCTAAAAACAAGATTACAGTAATACCACTTCCCTGATTTCTCAATAACAGGAAAAATTACTTTTTTAACACATTAAATTTTTGCTGGCTTTCTTGCTAGACATTTCAGTATGGAAGAGAGGGAGTTCAAACCATCTACAACAAACCTCTCCCAAGTCTCTCTGCAAGTTTGTGGACCTCTGCAATAACTTCTTAGCTTTCAGTATTTCTTTCCCCATTGTTACATGTAAAGTGTATTAAGTGAAGAAATATGATTTGCGTTATCATATTATCTTCAACCAACAGGTAGGAATTCACTGTACTCAGCACAACAAAATATAAAAAAATCTTTAAGAGCCTTAAAGCAAAAATAATGAAACTGACTACAAGGTATTGTCAAATGCATGAGGTTTATTACAGGTAATAACTATCTCCAGCTATAATAAACACAATGATTTTCATATTAATATGAAAAATGTTTCTGCAAAAATATAACTTCAGTTCCCGCATGATGTTTAGCCATAATGCTCTGGAAAGCAACGAGATGGAAAATTATTAAAGTTATCTGATAATTTTTAATGTCTTTAAATGATCTTAAGATATAATTTATAACAATTTTAATTGATTTTTTTCCTAATTTAGAGCAGGGAATTTTTATCATAACATACATAGAAGTGGTACACTGAACCTCCTGTTAAATGCCTTTCTATTTCAGTGTTCTCTAAGCGATTTTAATTTACATATACACTCAAAATAGGATCCAAAAAACTATTTGCTTTCTTTACACACATACACCAAGAAGTTCTGTTTACAAGTACAGTAAAGTACATTTACAATTTAATTTCATATTGAAGAGATAAAGCAGTTTTCCAAAGTCATCCTGTCATTTCTAAATTATCCAATTAGTTATATCCTTTTATGAAGCTACATTTCTTATGTTGTTGCAATCATCTACAAAATGCATATAGGAGAAAATTTTATTCTGTTATTTCTCTCTGGTTGAAATTGGTATCTCAAGAAAATGACTAAAACAACCCCCAGGTATTAATAAACTGTAAAAGGTGAAGGAAAAGCTAATAAAAAGAAAGTGTGAGACAAATACAAGCTCTTTTTCAATGCAGGTAAGATGGAAGAGAGAATTTAAATCTCCACAAAATAAATGGACAAGTGCAAACATAACTGGTCATAAGAAAAAAAATATTGTTAGTACTTACTACAACTATCAGCTACCTTAAAATTTTATAAAGTATAGCATTACCTGCAGTAACCAACATATCTAGTAAATTTAATTTAGTTTATTTGTCCCTTTTTGTTGCTTTATGTCCTTTCTATGCTGCAGACACTGCAACAGACACCAGTTTCTTACAGTAAAGAAAAGCAACTTCTATCTTACTTTTTAACTCAGTCATCTCAAGGCAGAGTAGACCAATCCCATCTTTCAGTTATCAGCACAATGAATTCTAAAGTATCTCTGGACAAGCCAGCTGATGCCAAGAGTATGATCTCATTGAAAAAGTGTGGTTGTCCTGTAAATGCTATGCCGTGACAGGATTACACACCCAGCTGAGAGTCTGAAATGCCAGTAATTGGCTGAAATAGCTCTGCAGCAGTAGTCTTAAAAAAATTCTCTAAAAAGAATACCTGATATCACAGAAGAACTCTGGAACTCAACCAATCTATTTCTGGAGCACAAAAATCTCCCCATTAAACAGTGAACAGCGCCTGAAACCTAAGAAGTTGGCAACACACCTGAAGATTCCTACAGACGCATAACACACACCCCAACTGTTTCAGTAATTTTCTGAAACAAGGTATGGAAAATGGAAGAGTTCATTCCAAAAGAGATACTCCCTGCCAGCTGTTGAAAGCATTTGGGTAAGAATACTTAGCTCAGTTTTCCTGTACCGTTGAAACAAAAGCCCCTATCTCTCAAGATAAGACTACCTACACATTCAAGGTTAACAACAAAAGTGGTAAATAAAATCTAAGTGCTAGTAACAGATGATGACAAAGTATAGAGTAATCTGTCCAGTATATTTATTTGATCAGTACAATATTCTTAGCAATACAGGTTCACTGGAACTGGGAAGGTTTGATTTAAATTAATCTTTTTGTCACATATTTGTTACCACTATTCTTTAACAGTAAGATGGCTCCTGGAAACACTACAAAGCATATTAACTTCATATCAGTATGGAATACTACTGAGAGGAGCTGCAAAGTATCTGTGTACCCCTTAAGATGTAATTTTTCTTTAAAATGCCACTGTTTTTATAATGCAGGACCAAACAGAAGAAAAATGTGTAAAATATCTGCCATTTGACTAAGAAGACAACAGAAATTCAGCAAAGCAAAGTCAAGAAAGTGTAAAAGAAACAGAAAATAAAGAAACAACTTGTTGTTCCTTAAAACAGAAAAAGTAACTGGAATTTCGTAAGTTTTTTTGGCTTGCAAGTTAAGCCAGGTTACTGTCCTTCTTTTCTGTGTGTACTGCCAATTGCAGTAAACACTCAGTACACCAGTTGAACTGTATTTTCTATCTGATGCACATGTCACACCATATACATATTGACTATGCTTTGTCTTCCATTTCGGTCTCTCAAGTCTTTCTTTGCTTTTCTCTCCAGCCTCATTTTGCCCTTTCTCAGCAGAATCTGAAGGTCTTCAGCACCATCTCCAATCCAAAAAGTTGTGAAGGCTTTCCATTTTTCCACACCTGAAATGAGTTTGATGCAAAAAACAGCACAGTCAGCACACAATGCAGAGGATACATCCTAACAAGCTCCTAATTCACTGCAATTTGAATTTACACACAATAGGAAGACCCAGCACTCAACAGAAGATAATTAAGTCTTAACACTTGCATCACTGAATCATCCACCATTCGAAGCTCAGAATCTATCCTTTTCATTAAACATTAATAACCCAAAATCATTCTGAAAATCTCTTTTAATAACATTAGATTATCAGTGAGGTGTTATCCCTACCCAATGAACTGGCAAGATAGAAAAACACAGGAACTTAAAAAATGTAGCACACTATTATGGTGTTTGGAAGCCTACTTTTTAAAGAACAAAGTTGAAACTTACTTGCAGTATTAGTGATGAAGCCATCAATACACGCACAACACTGCAAATATTACTTATGGTTTGGTCAACTCATTATCTGTAGTTAGGACTCGATTATTTGTAACTTCTTTAGAGACACACACACACACACACATACACACTGTCTGAGTACTGCACTTCTCATTAGATTTAATTTCTGTCCTTGCAGTAGTGGCCACAGCAAAGGCATGGGAATGCCCATAAAAGGCCAAAATTGCGATTGGAAGTGACAGAATTAAACATTTCTAGATTGCTAGAAAAGTTTTCAGTGGCAACTATGAAAACCACCACAGCAACTTTTCACTATCGGAATTGCACACATAACCACTAAAACAAGCTGTACTGGTCCTTTGTGAAAAACAAATACACCAAAAATACACACAATTGCAATAAAATGAGAACATTTTAGTACCTTCTGCAGATGATCCTTCCCTTTTCTATTCTTCTCTTCTCCTGCCATCCAACTTGCTTTGCCAATCTTGCCTTGGATTCTAGCCACATTTCCTTATATTCTTCTGGCTCCTTCTCATGCTTGCAAACATCTTTTTGAAAGTATTTATAACCAGAAGTGCATCACGATGTTTCACCAAAATCTAGTTCCTCAGAAAAGCGGAATCCAGTTCAGGTGACACCAGATGTAAAGTTTATTTTCCTAGACCTTGGATACAATGCATCTTCAGCTATTACAGGGCATGGTATATCACACAGTGCATATCACACAGGGCACAATACAAGAATCCTCTGATATACAGCGGTCCACAATTGTGTGCTTCTGACTGCAAAGATGAAGTCAATAAGACTGTTTTGTGCTCAGCACTGAACCCTTCCCCTGCCTTAAGCGGGCCTAGTTTCCAGATAAAATTTTACCTGCAGCAGATACTGTTGGTCATGACTGAACACCTATGCCAACAACCACTTTTATTAGAATAAATTACACGTTTTACCAAGCTTAATATGGTGCCTATACCTCCCACAAGTAATGCTACCTACAGAAAGGAAACCTAGGAGAACAGTAATGGGTGGTCATCTCTGTCTCTCCATGACACTTGCTAATTCAGGCTAACACTGGTGGTATTCAAAAAGAACATCGTTTCTCCTGCACTTCATTTATTCAAAATTATAAGACATAGAAATGGATTAGGTAGTGGGGTTTATACCCTTTTTTGTCACTGATCTCCTAGATGAATTTGGTACAACCTTTTATTCAGTCTTCTCCAGCAGTCAAACAAGGATTGTGGTTTCTCTTCAAACCACCTTGGTATCTACAGGTAACAGCTACATAACACCTAAACTGCTTCCATTTTTCAAGTCATCATTCCAGGTCTCCTACCAGCAGGTATGTTAACATCTATAGTAATGCATATATACGAGGATGCCAATGTTTAAAAAGCACCATAAAGTGAGGTGCGAGGTTCCTCTCTAGTAGGTTAATCAGAAAGGAGCAAAAGAAATAAAAACAATTGTTTATTTCTCCCTTCACTTCAGCTCTCATCTGTTAAAAGTACTACTAAAACCCACACAAACCTTTCTGTCACTAAGCACACTACACTTTCTTCCATATTCATCAGCATGTCTCAGATGAGACATCTTTTATCCACAGTGAAGGTATAAACCCCCAAGATTAAAAACATCTAGAACTGGAAATTCAGCAGAACTTCATACTACCAGACACTTCTTACCATGCTGTCCTCTTTAAAAGGAGCTATAGTCAAAGAAAATAGACCTCTAAGACTTCTAGCTTATGACAGACTCTTGAAGGTAAAAGCACAAAAGTTCAGTAAAATTCAGTATCACAAACAAGCTTACATTTAATGTAAAGAAATTTGCCTGCTTGTCCCTAGGCCTGTTGGATATCCTGCAACAACCTGCAAGTAGTCAGTTTACATTCCAAAAACACCCTAATAGAGTTGGTCATCCAAAAATGTTATGAATAGCATAAAATAAAGTTTCCATAGTGGGAAAGTTCATGACATACACATAGCACAGTTACCTGCTAAGTATTTTCAAGCCTGTGCAGTATGACTGCACATTACATTAAGTGTCCTAAAATACAGCTAAGGGACAATCCCAAAACAAAAAAATTAAATTGTGATCACACAGTTGACATTAATTCCCAAATTAGTTAACATTTTCTCACCTCAGTCTAAATGATGAGTTGATCTTTGGTCGTAAGCCACCATTTTCAAACAGCTGTATATGTTGCTGATTATTTGCATGGAGCTTCCAACTTATACATACTGGGTTCCTCACAGAATGAGGGCTGTCCTTTTGCTCTTGAAGCCCTTCATCCTCTGTTTCACTGGATCCATCTACCACTGCTTGGAGAAACTTTTTGAGCCTGGTAAGTACATTCAACCTCCACTGCTGAGAAGTTACTCTGCGATTTGGGTTAACAGAGAGCATCCAGGAAAGTTTGTCCCTGCTTTTCAGTTTTTTTGAGAGTTGCTGGTGAGAAATAAGCTCTACAAAATTCTTCAACAATATAACGCTGCGGTCTGTAAGAAGAGCTGGGTATGCTTCCAATAAAACATCCAAGACTTTCAATGAATCTTCCTGAATTCCCTCACTGATATGAGTCATGGCACTAGAGAGATGGGCACTTACCAAAGGAAAAAATGGAGCAATCTGTTCCGCTCTTATTTTTGAAGCCAAGAACTGCAGCAGGTGAACAGCTGCTCTTCTGACACCAGAATCTTTGTCTGTAAACACAGCTGCCACCTCACTTATTATACTGGAAAGGTTTGCATCAATTACAAATGGATACTGAGACAGGAGGTCTTTGAGTCCAAGAAGTGCATTATGCTTAACCCCAGGACTATAGTGATGCATCTGTGAAAGTAGATCCTTAAAGGAAACAAACAGACATACTTGCTATCATTATTATTTGAAGCTCTTTAAACTTCCCCCACCTATTTCCAGCCCATTTTTCTTAAACACTCCAAAAATACAGACTCTATTCTTGTGATGTACAGCTGTTCATAACAGCAAATATATTCACAACAAACACTGTATTAGTTTAAAGCACAGCAATGAACAAATCATCAGAATTCAATGGCAGGAAAAACAAGATACTATGACTCCTCATGTATCTGATACTCATGATACTGATACTCCTCATTCTTAACTTCATGCACAACCCTACTGACTCAAAAGAGGGATGACCAAAGGATAGTCCTCTCACTCTTGTTCTCAAAAGTAGAACTACAAAACCTCAGCCTCAACAACTTTCTTCAGTTTAAGGAGAGAGCTGTAAGAGACAGAAGACAACACAAAGAAAGGAAACAAATCCCCCCCCCCCCAAAGAAATACAAATTTCTTTAGAAATTTCACCAAGTCTGCTTCTTAAAACCCTGCCTTTAAGTTATGATTCAAGGCTTTCAAAAATCAAACATTAATCCTAGATACTTATATCAATGTGCCATTGGTTTTTCATATTGATGAAAATCTTTCCCTTGGGTTACATGCTGGTCCAGCAACTGAATCGTTAAATTCATGGGTCAGATTATTGTCAAGGACAATAAGGTTGTATTCAGATACCCTGCTGGAGTTTCTTTTATTTGTTAAAAATAAATATTTTTCCTAAACTCTGGTAAACATAGTAAACCCAGATAAATGACAAGTAATCTTCTGTAATTTCAGAATGCAATGTCACACTATACCTTGATGTTAAGTTTTCTATTTTGCGTAGGAAGCACTCCATCTTCTTTAAGCTGCTCTGGAATTTGTATGGTCTTTGTTTTGAAGGTAGTATCAGTTGCATTCTCTAGTTTAGGCTTTTTTTTCCCAACTTTAAATTTCACTTTCTGGAAATCTTCCTGATGTTTCCTTTTTTTAGTCATTCTGATTCTCTGCAAAAAGATATTCAGGATTTTAATTTGACAAAATACACAACAAAAACAACTTTTCCACCAAAAAGCAATAACTTCCTAACAAATGCTATTGTATTTATTCTTTTTTCTATGCAAAAACTAGTGTCCACTTCTGAGACAAGATGCCAGACTAAACAGTCATGCAGACTGATTCTGTGCAGGTGTTCTTCTAGTGTCCTGAAAACATTCTGCTGCTCCTTTGGCTGTCTTTGCTTTGATAACTACTTTATTGAAAAACATCACCAAAATATCTGCCACATCACCTGCCCCTGCTTTATCAGATTTAAGCTGCTGATTTTGGTTTTTTTTTTTAAAAAGTTCCTGTCAGTAAAGCAATTTTTTACATAATTGATTCTTGTCAAGGCAAGGATCTCAGCGATCTGTTTAATTTCATTTGTACATTGCTTACCAAGTCCATCACTAACAGCACAGACTGCACAGGTACAATCATGGGTTTAATCAAGCCTTCATCAATAACAGCAGGACACAAACCTAAGAAAACTTCCACTACACACCGAAAAATCCAGTCTGTGCATTTAAAAAAAGCAGGGGGAGTGAGGGAAGAGGTTAAATGGGCACATATAGAGTAAAAAGAAACTGAGAAACAAAGTCATATTTAATAAGGCATAAGAAATAAGGTAGTCTGAGTCACTACACTTTTAAGTTGTATAGACATACTAGAATGGAGGTACAATAACCAAAGTAAATGAAAACCCACTTAAGTTTCTAAATGGCTTTTTGGTTTTGATTCATCTGCTTTGATACTCAAGTACTCTTATTTCTACCAGGTTAAAAAAAACAAAACATCAACACACCAAAAAAACCGAACAAACATTATATCATAGGTTCCTTTATTTAATCTTCTAAAAAAAACCAAAAACCTAGCAAAAAAAATCCCCACTCCAAACCAAAAGCCCCAACAATACAGCTGACCAAACCCAGGAATTTCTAAATTACATATCCAAGTAATGATTCTTTTCTGGTGGATGTGATCATTATTCATTCTAAAATTATACAAAATAGAATTCTACAGCTGTTTTCCCAATGGACTTCAAGCTGAAATTTGTGCTGTGCCGGAGTATTTCATATATACATCATCAGGATAATAATTCAACAATGTTTTAAATTAAACTGTCATTTTCTATTCTTTTAAAACAATTTAAACAACTGATTACACAAACATTTGACTATAACTTAAATTCTGCTTTCTGTATGCTATCTTAAAAAGTTATATGTAAGACCACTTTAACTAAAGTACAAATTTAGCATAAGTAACCTATCAACTCAAAAGGTATTTAAAAAACTTAGGGTTTGGTGCCAAAATAAAAGGGTCCTTTACTGTCCCAACTATAACAATCATGGTTTTACAAGTTTTTGATTTTTACCACATGCAACTTTTAGGAAAGAATTACAGGATTTTTCAGAATTTGATATATAGAAATAGCTAGAAGCTTTTGACATGTTATTTTCACTTACAAGGCCTGCTTTAATGGAGATATCTAGGAAGCCTCACCCTACAAGATGAAATGTTTGGCTCCCAATCAGCATTAATAACTTCACAATAAAGGTGTGCACACACATGAACAAAGTCAATTAGGTTCTTTTAAAGGATGAGGCTTATAAAATACACTTTCTTCTACCAAAACAAAACAGCACAGTTTACCTTTCAATATGCATTCTGGAAATAAACTGGTAATCTAAGCCTATTAATTTACAATTCACATGTAATACACTAAATAAAGAGAGAAAACGGTTATAAAACTAAAGCCACACAACCACTGTGTCGAAAGACATCATGAAAAAAAGTACACAGCTGATGAAACTATGTAAATATTTTACTGAAACAACTGTTGCTTTTTACTTCAACCCTATCTCATGAGAAGTGATCGTGGGAGCTGGGCCTGTTCAGTCTAGAGAAGACTGAGAGGAGATCTCATTAGTGCATATAAATACCTCAAAGGCAGATGCCTAGAAGACAGTGCCAGGTTCTTTTCAGTGATGCCCAGTGCCATAAACTAAACCACAAGAAGTTTCACCTCAATATGAGGGAGAACTTCTTTACCTTGAGGGCAGCAGAGCACTGGAACAGGCTCCCGAGTGAAGTGGTGGAGTCTCCCTCTCTGGAAGTATTCCAAACCCACTTAAGCATGTTCCTGTGCAACCTGCTCTAGGTGACCCTACCTTGGCAGAGGGTTTGGACTAGATGATCTCTAGAGGTCCCTCCCAACCCTACCTAATCTATGATTCTGTGTATTTTCACTTGGCCCACCTCCAACATGACCGAGCTGAGNAACCCTATCTCATGAGAAGTGATCGTGGGAGCTGGGCCTGTTCAGTCTAGAGAAGACTGAGAGGAGATCTCATTAGTGCATATAAATACCTCAAAGGCAGATGCCTAGAAGACAGTGCCAGGTTCTTTTCAGTGATGCCCAGTGCCATAAACTAAACCACAAGAAGTTTCACCTCAATATGAGGGAGAACTTCTTTACCTTGAGGGCAGCAGAGCACTGGAACAGGCTCCCGAGTGAGTGGTGGAGTCTCCCTCTCTGGAAGTATTCCAAACCCACTTAAGCATGTTCCTGTGCAACCTGCTCTAGGTGACCCTACCTTGGCAGAGGGTTTGGACTAGATGATCTCTAGAGGTCCCTCCCAACCCTACCTAATCTATGATTCTGTGTATTTTCACTTGGCCCACCTCCAACATGACTGAGCTGAGTGCTCCTAATAGTTTATGCACTAATGTCATTTTTACAACCCAAAACATTAAAACAACCTCAAATCAATGTACACTTCCTTTAACATAAAGCTGTGCGCAGCACTTTTTAGAAGCCACTTTTGGTGTCACTCAGTCACCCAGAGAAACAGAGGGGAACCAAAAGGAGCAACTGTTTCACCTGTTATTTCACTGTAGTGAAGGGTCTGGAGAACATGAGGCTCAGTGGTAACCTTATCACTCTCTACAACTACCTGAAAGGAGGTCATAGCCAGGTGGGGGGTCAACCTCCTCTCCCAGGTAAGCAGTGACAGGACGACAGGATAGAGTAAAAAGCTGTGCCTGGGGGAGTTTAGGGTGGGCATCAGGAGGAATTTCTTCACAGAAAGGATGATGAGATATTGGAATGGGCTGCCCAGGGAGGTGGTGGAGTCACTGTCCCTGGAGGAGTTTAAGGAAAGACTGGACGTGGTGTGCCATGCCGTGGTGGTGTTCAGTCACAGGTTGGACTCGATGGTCTCAGAGGCGTTTTCCAACCTAATTGATTCTGTAATTACTTTCTCGCAGCTCTGAGGCCGTATCCTTAGGGAACCTCACTACCTTGCTCAAGCAATCAGGAAAATCCTGAGAAACCCGAAGGCAAGGCACACGCCCTAACTAAAACTCCTCCGACCCGGCACGGATTTCCCCCCGGGCGAGCTGTCTCCCCGCACAGGGCAGCGGTACTTACTGGCGGTCACCTCCCCGCGGCTCCTGTGCCGGCAGCGCATCCCCCGCCGCCGCCGCCTGGACCGCACCGCACCGCGCCGCCCGGCCCGCGCCGCGCACGCCGCACCCG
>VYXB01005252.1:237386-260066 GCA_013397135.1 Pachyramphus minor | reverse complement strand
CGCCCCCGCCCCCCTCCCCCGGCGCGGGAAGGAGCAGCGCGCTTCCGCCACGGCCGCGCGCGCTAGCGCCGCCTGGAGGCGGGGCGGTCCCGAGGGGTCCCGGCCGGGGATCCCCGCGCTGAGGGAACGCACCGCGAAGGTGCGTTACGTACGGCTTGGCTTTTTTGGTATACGGCTCTGGAAGGGCAAGCACCGGTCTCTGTGGTGACCAGTGAGAGGACCCAAGGGAATGGCCTGAAGCTGTGCGAGGGGAGGTTTACGTTGGATATCAGAAACAGGTTCTTCACCCAGAGGGTGATTGGGCACTGGAACAGGCTCGCCAGGGAAGTGGTCACAGCACCAACCCTGACAGAGTTCAAGAAGCATTTGGATGATACTCTCTCAGGCACATGGTGCGATCCTTGGGGATGGTCCTGTGCAGGGCCAGGAGTTAAACTGGATGATCCTTCTGGGTCCCTGCCAACTTGGCATATTCTGTGATTCTGTGAAGATGTGTTTCCTTCCCATGAAGCAGGGTACACTACAGGAGGCAACAAGATGAGAACCACTACTGAGAAAAGCACAGGTCCTATGAGGAGCAGCTGAGGGAGTTGGAATTGTTTAGCCTGGAGAAAAGGAGTCTCAGGGGGGACCTTATCACTCTCTACAGCTACCTGAAAGGAGGCTGTAGCCAGGTGGGGTTGGTCTCTTCTCCCAGGCAGCAAGCAACAGAACAACAGGGCACAGTCCTAAGCTGTGCCAGGGGAGGTATAGGTTTTAGAAATCAAGAAGAATTTCTTCACAGAAAAGGGTGATTAGACACTGGAATAAAATGCCAGTGTTCAGGGAGGTGGTAGAGCCACCATCCCTAGAGGTGTTTAAGGAAAGACTGGACACTGCACTTAGTGCCATGGTCTAGTTGAATGGCAGTGTTTGGTCATAGGTGAGACTTGATGATCTCAGAGGTCTTTTGCAATCTAAATGATTCTGTGATTCTTTCGGTGAAGGCATTCCAGAAACAGCATTAGCATTTGAGGCTTCACACTTAAACCACCAGGCACAATATGCAAGTAGTACACCCATACCTAGATGAAATTTGCTGCTCCGAAGGGGTAATGAATTCCCAAGTTACAAGGAGACCCAGGAAGCAACACAAGAGGAGGATGTTTCCATACCTGCCTAGAACAGATATCGTCACAGTTCACACTGGACAGTAACTCGGCAGTTGCATGCTTTAAACTTTTCATTTCCTGTCAGTTGACCTGTGAACACTCTTCTCCTTTCCCCTCTATACCTTCTGTGAGGAGTAAGAGCTCTGCACTTTTTTTGTTAAAAATCACTTCCTCAACGCTCTCTGGTCCTTGAGTAAAATGTGTAAAACCAGGGTAAAACTTACAGAAAAATTAATTTTCTCTTAGTTTAATTTTTCTTGCTACTGCTTAACTTTTAATTCTATTAGTTCTCCCATTACTCCAGATGTCTGCCTTGCTGTAACTGTGAGAAACCAAAATTTATAATATTAAATACATTCAACAACAATGTTTAATCATCATCAGTGAAGATAATGCATTTTTTCCTTACTTTGCAATACAGGCACAAGGAAAACATTAAAATCTGTTTTGGAACAAGCATACAATTTTCCATTAGTATAAGAATCTGCCAAGACATCACAAAAGGAGGCAGACACAGGAAAAAAATAATACTTTGTTTTTTCAGCCTCTATTTGCACGAGGAAGAAAAAACCCAACGAAAATAATTATACAACTGAATAGACTGTTAGACTGTGCTCTCTGAAAACATTTCCAGAACCATAACCCTTCATGACTTACATGGTTCGGGTTTCTCAGCTGTTTTTGAGAAGTACAGCAGCACCCTGCAATGCACCATTCAAACCATTTTATATCCCTGTGCTACAGATTCAGGGGTGTTTTCTTTTTCAGCCTGCACCCAAGAAAAAAACACCTCAAATCAACTTAATTTTAACTTTATTTCCACTAGGAACGATTCCACAGTAAGAGGAAAAAGAAGCTGTCCCAGAGATGGCCATTTACAACAGCTGAACATTCTGATTTTATTAATTCACATAATGTTCTGCACTTTGAAAACAAACAGAAAAAAGATGTTTCTATTTCTACTTTCAGAATTTGAAGATCAAGGTGATCAAGTTCACCTTCATTAAGAAGGCATTAATACTGCTCCTAGACATAGAGAGTAAATGAACTGTAGCTCTGATTCCATCTCTGCTTCTGACAAGAACAGATTTAGTTGCATTCCAGAAATTCTTCACAGTTTCTTTAAAACAGTGGTTTGTGTTTTAATTGCTTTGTCAGTGAACTGTTTTCCTTCCTGTGTCTGTTCACAGAATAAAACTAATAAATTTTGTTGCTGCTTTCTTCATTACCTTAGTTTTATTGCATCTTGCATTCCGTGACATGAAGATGTGAAACCATCAGGATGAGGCTTCTCAATTCCATCCAGATCTCCAAAAAACCTGTAAGTTAACATGGAAAGGTTCATTTACCATCTTGCCCCAGCATGTCTATAGTACACCAGCATATGGCTGCAAAGCTGAAGAGCTTTAATTAGAACCACTGAATGCTACCCAACATCACAAGCAGGAGGCAAATTTTAATTACATAATTTAACTTTAAAGAAATATTTTTTTTCTCAAGCACACTAATTTATAACCACCCAAATGTTTTTTCACCATCCTATAACAGTAGAAGCCATTACTACACAGACCTTTACGTTCAGTCAAAACCACTAGTACTTTAGTTGGAAAAAAGCTCATGTTAAGAGCCTGAAGGACAGAATAACCCAGCTTTCATTTCCTTCTCCTACTGGTGGGATAAAAGAAGACAAAAAATACTTTTGCTACCACATCAGTGCCTCTTAACCAGAGTCTAGTTAGATCTCTTGGGACATGTTCATAAATTTTCAAGAATAGCCAACTTCTTTTAACTTTGTTAAAGCTTCCAGGCTTTATCTAAGCTCCCTAAATTTGCTATAGACCAGGCACTTCTCAACTCAGAACTAGACTGACAGCACTGATTTGTGATTATTATTTTTAATCTTTATTTTTTTTAAAAAGGGGATACTTATTCATAACCCTTATGGGGAAGAGGGGTTTTGATTACAAAAGATTTTGAGGCCCAGCAGCCACAGGGAATAACTTCCAAGTATTTGTTGTAGGATTAATTTGTACTGCTGACTGCAGTAGTTCATTCTGCTGATAAGTCCTTGTAAAAGAATAAACAATAGGAAAAGATCAGACTCTCAATGTACTTGATGTATTTAATGATACTGAAAAACACAATTTACCTGTTTTAAAAATATGTTTTACATGGAAAGAAAGAACAGGAGCTTTACAACCTTTCCACAATACAGAAATTTCAGCTACATGGAGGAATAAATAACAAGAATCTCAAAACCAAGTTATTAACTTAATGAAAGCTTAGCAGAGTTGATTTTATTATGTGTAGGTTTTGTACCATGTTATTTTAATTAAGTAAAACAACAAACTTACAGAAAGTAAACATTGCTATATTAACTCTGTTAGTCACCATGTCACTGTGTGCTGCCGTTGCTTGGTCTCCTCAAAGTTCCACTTTCAGCCAGGATCCTTATAACATTCGGAATATCGATTCCTTAGTTAAAGGCAAAAAAACAAACAAACCCAGAAAATAAGCTATTTTATTATAAAATTCATTTAAAACCACAACTTATACGGAAACATTTAGATGCTGAGGTGAGTTTGGATCTTTCCTAATTAAATGAAAAATACCCCATAACTTTTAACAGCCGGAATGTGCCTGGAAACTGTAATTGTATATTGCTATGAACAGCTGTACTGGTTCAGTTAAAGAGTCTGTCTTCCCCTCTACCTCAGCTTTGAAAGATCTGATAATGAGGAAACCATGACCAGAAGTGCTTGATTTTTATCACTGTAACAATAAGTTAAAGTGTCCTCCTCTGAACACAAGCAAAAAGGCCATGTTGCTTTGATGAAACCAATGCCTATGACTGACTTCAGGAGGGTGCAAGAAGTAGAAGAAACATAGTGACAATAGAAGTGACATAGAAGAAACAAGTGATAATAACAAACATTCAGCACCCACAACCAAATGCTAAGGGCATGCTAAGGGTAAAAGCAGGACAATTGTGCCTGATGCTTGGCAGGGTGTGGGAATACCATGTTCTCCTCATCTCAGATCAATTTCAGCTCAGGAAAAGTCTGAGGAAAGTCTGACATGGTAAACACTTGTCCGGCCTGGGCCAGACAGTGAAAACAAGGAAACATGTAACATTTTTGTATCCACACTATCCTTTTGCTAGGAGTTCCACAGATCATCCACTTACTACTCCATTAAGAACCATCTTCTTGTCCATGCTGGGCTCCCACACTACTCCAAGTTTATATAGGAAAGAACAAAAACCTGTCTGTCATCTCCATCCACCCATGATTTTACAAATCTCTGTTACAGTATCTTAGTCATCTCTTTTCCAGGCCAAAAAAGAGTCATAGTTTTTCTATTGCATCTACTTCTATAGAAGATATTCCCATATTTTATTGCTGTCTCTAAACCTTTTGCAGCAGTGAAGTCCTTTATCTGAAATAAGGGAAACAGTTTGCCCTATGCCAGATACAGGGAAAGCATGACTTTAAGCAGTAGCAAAATGACTTCCTCCATCTTTCTTTCCATTCTTTCTTAACTCCCTGTATTCAGCATATTCTTCTGACTGGCAAGTTGGCACTTCCACTGATCTGATGAGGAGCTTTTGAAACTTTTCGTATCAACCAACACTGTTAACTGGTTCAAATTTGACAAAATTTTGTCATTCAGACACTCATCCCTTTTTCCAGGTCATTTGTCAAAATATGAAACAGCACAGATCCATGATTCTCTTCTGGAACCTCTTTTCATTGTAAAAGATAATTGCCCATTTGCTATCTCTTTATTATTTAAACAATACAAGGATTTTCCTCTTTCCCCACAGCCAGTTAGTTCTCTTAAGAGCCTCTGATTAGAGTCAAAAGCTTCTTGGAATTCTAAACAGGCTACATGAACTTGATCACTTTTATCTGACTCCTGTGCCAACTCCTTTCAAACCACTCCAGAAAGTCTGTAAGCAGGCTTTTCCTATCACAAAAACCATATTTATTCCCCACCAGCCACTCTAAGCAGATCACATTTGTCCAGGTGTCCACTCATCTCTGCCTTGTTTTTCTAAACAGTTTCTATTCACGTGTCCAACAGAAGCTGACACTTCCAAAGATCACCTGCAACCCTGTACCGGCTTTGTCTGGGATGGAGTTAACTTTCTTCATAGCAGCCTGTATGGTGCTGTGCTTCGGATTTGTGGCCAAAACAGTGTTGATAACATACCCCTACTCTGGCTTTTGCAAAGGGTGTTTGCACAACATCAAGGTTTTCTCTCTTTCTCACTCTGCACTCCTCCAGTGATTTGTCTGGAAATTGGAAAAAGACTGGTAAGGGCACAGCTGGGACAACTGACCCAAATGGCCAAAGGGATTCCATGCATTATGCTCAGCAATAAAACCTGGGCAGGCAAGGAGGCTGGTTTGGCTCCCAAGGTGGCTGTTGGTCGGTGACTGGCTTGCATCAGTGTGCTTGTGGAAAGTGCCTAGTGATTGTCTTTTGCCGAGTGATCACTTGTTCCCTCCTACACCTTCCCTTCATTAAACTGTTGTTAACATGACCCATAAGTTTTCTCACTTTTGTTCCCCCTATTCTCTTTCCCGTTCAGCTGCAGGGGGCTGTTGGGGGAGAGTGAGCAAGCAGCTGTGTTCAACGCACACAAAAAAAACCCAACCAAATATAAAAAATACAAAACCCACAAAAGAGAACCTTATTTGCCACCCACAAATTCTAAGGTTCCAAAGGAAGATTTATGGGAGAAATCACTACCACAAGTAACTTAACATTTTGTTCTGGAGGAGAAGAGTTCTAACAGTTTGCTGCTTCCAAGGTTTATGTTGTCAATTCTTTCCAAAACTTCCATTCCAAACAGGTACTCTGCTGAGTTGTGTGCACTCACACGCCCCGTGACTGGTTATGGCACAGACTGCAATCTCTCCAGTTCCTTCCACACAGTGAGCACTCAGGCAAAGAATATCTTAAGCTTCTCTACAATGTACTCATCTTCAGTGTTCTTTTTTTAACCTTTATGACTCTAAACACACTCTGAGAAGCTCAAAAATGTACATGGGAAACTTCTGAAGAAAGGTTAGTAGTTGACTGAAGATATGGGAAGGTTTAATAGCTGAAACTTTTGAGTAGGCAAAAGAAAGACCACTTGTCTCTGATTCACTGTTACGTCTGTGTTACTGTGTAAACACAGTTCCTTCAAGAACTGTGAAGTTTTTACCATGAGTAAAAATTTCTTCGCTGTTGGTATTCACAAAACCAGCGTTTCCCCACTAATAGCACAGGCAAATGATTCTGCTTTTTTCTAGTAACAATATGCTTGGTTTTAGTTTACCGTCTCTCACCATGCCAATATTACTATGCAAAAATGAGAAAAGAATTTTCAAAAAATGCAGCAATTATTGATGCCTTTATGGGATGGCAAACATTTTGAATTACCACTCCTAAACTGGAACCTGCAAAAATTAAAGGGAAGGAAAAAAGAATTCTCTTCAGCCCTCCTTAATACCTCAAAGTTCTTTGACCCATAGAAGTCCTTACTATTTCACAGAGCTAACAAAATATGTTATGTATATGTGTATATAAATTTTTGTGTGTGTATGCATGCACATGTGAATTACCTCTGAAAGCTGGATTTGCTGCTGCTATTCTGTGCAGAGTAGCAGTAACTTCCTCAACATTCATATTTCTCACACTGTTCAAAAATTCAGCCGTGACTTTTTTTTCATATGCTGTGTCTGAGGAGGCAGCTGAAAAGTTTTGGGGTTCATCTTCTCCATTGACTGATAAGGACTGCTTAGCTGATCGGCTGCTTGAATAGTCTTAAAGAAGAGAAATACCGTTTTTCAGTAAGAGAAGATTCTGAAGAGACTTCATTATGTGTTTCTCTAAATAGGGCTTTTCAAAAGAAGCGTTTCCAGTCTGGCACAGCAGCATTGCTGGTAAGGTTCACATCTGACTGCTACATTTTCAAACAACCAAGAGTCAGGAATGCTTTCCATCTATGGAAAGTCCTGGAGAAGCAAGAGTGGGGAGGTAGGTGAAAGCTATTTGCATTATGCTTACAAAAAGCGAGTAAAAGTTTCAAATCTCATCTGTTGTAAGTCACTGTGATTTTTGTTATCAGCATTCTATTAATTGAGGTTTTCAAAAGCCAAACTTCCTAGAAAAAACAGAAAATTGACATCACACAGAAAAAATCATACAAAAACTTCACTATTATTATGGGTATCTTGCCTTTCCAAGCATATGATTGTAATTCCTATGTTTGAGAAAAATAGACATTTGTTTATATCAGAGGGAATTGACCTCAGAGAAATCCAAGATTCTTTGAAAAAATTAATCAGCGTACCGAGGCCAAGTAGCTGCAGTATTCAGATATTAAAGAGAATTATTCATCCTATACAACATGACTATCTTTCCACTAACCTTTCAATTTGACTAGACCTGCAGTAAGCATCTTCTCCAACAAGAAGGGAAAGAAATATTGGGAGGGAAGTTAAAAAAAGCCAGAGAAACTTTGAAAGTCTCCTTAGAAACAGTTGCTTCTGAACAGAAGAAAGTCAGAGTTGACACTAATTCAATTTCTCCCCAAATTGTACAGTTAAGTAGCATTAACGTTTTTTAATGTCTTCCCTTTCTAATATTTGTAGCGGATAGGAAAAACACCACTCCAAAACTATTAATTTATGCTACTTGAATCTGGCTTTATTCTGCCTTTAAGCTCTGCTTCTAGAAGAACAGGAAAAAAAGGTTCATGTTATGCGAGGTTCAGTGTTAAGATCAAACCACATTAAAGACTGCAAAGCTGACATTACCAGTATCAGAGTCACTAACATCTGCTGAAGTTGGGTCAGACTGTTCTGTGGCACATTCCATTGCTTCTTCTCCATTATATTCAACATCTAAGTAGTCCTGTGAGTTTTTAAAAAAAAAAAAAAAAAGTTTTCAGAATATCTTTTGGACAACCTCTTGAAATTATGAACTACTATATTTTTTAATGATCACAAACCAAGGAAAAGATCAGTATTTCTGCTACCACGTCTGAAAAATCAAGTATTTCTTTGAAAGTCATAGGGCTGATAATGGACTCCTATGTATACACTGCCCATGGTATCTCTCTACATCAGAAAAAGCTCTGTATTAGGCAATGAAGTGATATTTATTGAGCCTAGCTCTCAACCTGTCAGGTCTAAAAAGATAGCATTTTATACTAAAAAGATTTAGTTAAAAAATTACCGATTGAAAGATCACAGTTTAGAATGCTAAAAAGGCCTAATGTGGGAAAACATTTTGGTTTTCTACAACTTGTGAGTTAAAAGTTGAGAGCTTGATTGTTTTGTAACATGTCACCAGCCTCAGAGAAGTACTCGAAACACCTCCACATGTACCACCTATGTAAAGACAACTCAGTCAAAAATAATACCAGAGAGGGGAAAAACTGGGTTTCTAATAGTGGAAGAAGAACTCAAACAGAACAGTCTAAAGAGTAAGACCAAAACTTGCATAAGAAAGAAAACTGATGTTAATGATGCTTGAGTATGTGATGAATAAAGTGAAGGCTGGGAATAGAAACAGGATACAGAACAAGACTGTCTTTCTCAGAGATGAGAAAAGCTTAAGTTAAAAGGGGCAAAAATAGCAGAAAAACTTAGATGTAAGGAAAAGCATGGGGAAACAGGAGACAACATGATTTTTAGTTTCTTCTAAAAACAAGAAAAGTGCAATCACCTTCAAACAGAAATTACCAAGACTCCTCACCAAAAAAGCTAAAATTTTATACTATCATCACTACAAAAATTTGCATGGTTAATAGACAAAACTTACAACACTGTCTCCACAGCAATTTTGTTTCACTGAACTATCTATAATAATAAAAATGCATAATCACAGGAATCTACAGATATGTAGAGAAAAATAAAAACCAAATCCACATTACTTTGTTTGATGCACTCTGCTGACGATATTCCACCAGTGCATCTGTAAGAGTCTGTGTAACTTTCAGGATAAATGAAGCGTCATCTTCATTCAGTATCTCAAAACTTTGCTAGGGAAACAAAAAAGAAATAAAACAACATACAGTAAAACATTTTCCCTCTGCAAGACTGAAGGATCACAATTTATAAACAAACCTGCAGGAACCTCATTTGCTTTATGTCTCTATCCTTCTGCCAGACATGACTGAAATTATAAAGCAGATACTGTTTTTATTTTTAATCCCACAAATTGGGGATAGGGAAGTGGAATGAAAGGGAATCCTAACAGAAGGAAGCTGCAGCTACCCAATACAATCCTTTGAAAAGGAACAACCCAAGAATATGCCTGGAAATGTATAGAAGATAATGTCTTTCTATAAGTATTTTGATCTCTTCCCAAGATACCTGCATACAAATGAATGTGTACACACTCCCTGAGGCAACATAGTCATAACCCATTTCTCTAGAAAGTAGCAAAAAGCCAGATGCTATTAAATTTAAAATTCATGCTGCCTTGCCTTACAAAAACCTTCTTCTTCCCCAAAAGCCTAAGGAAAAAGCAGTCTTGAAGCCATGAAGCTCCCGTATGGGAGCAAGTTCTAGCACCAACAGCCCTCACAGAGAGTGCTACATGTATCAGCATCTTTTCAGTGCTGCTGAACACACTTGCATTGGGCACAATGTAACAGAACTCCAGGTCTGTCCTAACAATCCTGTCTTCTGCACACTCCAAATAATGGAAAAAAGTAATAAAAACCTAGCATTAAGTGTGTATGTGACAGTATAACAGGGGTTATATTTTTAACACTAACAGTATTTCTCTTTCCTGGTTTGCATGAGTTATATTAAATGAGAATCTTGTCAAAAGCTAGGTGGAAAAAGAAGATAAAATTTGGGCAATGATACCTTTGCTGAGGTGATACAAGAAATACGATTATTTTAATGACAAATCTCAGGATACAATTTTCATAGTATGCTCAGCATACTCATTATACTGATTTTCACAATTAAAAGAGTATAAGGATATTTATAACGATAATAAGGATATATATTATATATCCTTACAGATATATATATTTATATATATATATATAACAGATATATAGAGATATATAATAAGGGTAATTATTAAATAGCTTTTTTAATATGAACAGCAAGTCCAAAAAAGAGTCTAAAAAGACCACTTGCATCTTTTTGTATCCACCACATAAGAAACCTTTTGAATCCAACACCAATAGAAATATATAATGCAGTGTATGATTGTAGGTGCTAATAATATTAAACAAGGTCCAAATAAACTTTCCAAAACAGAACATTGTTCGAGGCACATTCCCAACAGTCCTCTTATTTCGGAGGACAATCATACTAAGCAAGAATATACCTCAAAACAAATGCAAGTTTTATTAACACAGTGCAACCCTTTACACCTAATAATTCCCCATAAAAAAGAGGAAGAAGGATTTTATGATAGTCATTAATCTTAAATTACCATGCAGTAGCTCAGTCACAGCAACTACCAGTAAAGATTTTTGTAGTTTGTCACTGGTGCTTTTATTAAAATCACCATTTCTGTACGCAAGACCTGAATGTTGTTGATACATCTAACAACTGGCAACTGCTAGTTTTCCACTCTTATTGATTGTATCACTGCTGTGAATGTGCACATAATACATATTTTCAACAACTGATCAGAATCCTGGTGTTCTGCTACTTACTTTACAGAAAGAGAGAATAGGCAGGTTTTTGTAGTTTATGGTGTTTTCGGGAGGGGGGGGGTTGGTTTAAATATACAACTTGCATTTTATTTCTTAAAAATTGCTTTTTTCCCTTTCTGCATATTTCATATATCTATCTTCACTCTGCTTCCTTCCATTATTGAATTACACCTTTCCAAATTCCTCATCTGAAAATCATAGACCAGTAATGAAAAAAAAGGAGAAAAAAATTTAAAAAGCCATTTTACTTAAGCATGTAGTTAAGGAGTGAAGTTAAGCTAGAGCTGAGAAAAACTTATTAATTTTCATTACGGCAAGTCATTCCTCTGACAGCAAACAGGTACTTTGGCAAAAACTATGTCTAGAAACTTGAGAATGAATAGATATATTAAAAATTCAGCGGCATTCCTTTTATTCTGAATCCTAAATTTAGATTTTAGATTTAGCAGATCAGTGATTTTTTTTTTCAAAAATTAGATTTATTTTAGATTTAGCACATCAGAGATTTTTTTTTTTCCCCAAAAATTATATTGCAAGGTAAGATTTAACACTCACCAAATAACCCAAAAGTTCTTCTTGACTAGTGAATTCTTCAGGATTTGATGTAAGTTTTTGCTGTTTAACATAAAAAAAGAAATCCAGAGATCTATTATGTGCAGTAAACATAATTAAACAGCAACAATTACGGTTCCTCTAAAATTCTTGCTCTAATTGTTTGTGTTTATATGAAATCTGCACATAGGTTTTCAAAGCAGGAAAAAGCCTTGTTGTTAATAGTTTTGCCTTAATAACTCGTAGCTAATTTATTGTCAATAATATTGTTCCTTTGAATAAGCAAGCACCACTGCTAATCATATATTAATTATTTTCCCAGATATTTGAAAACTGGAGCAACTCATTAACAGAAAAATATTCACCTCAACTCCATTGTTTTCTTCCTGCAATTGTTTACGGGTCTCACACCTTGAAATAGAATAAATAAAACATTCAGTTGATTGAACCAGTAAAAATGTGTAGCCAGCCAATAACTGATATTCAGTTTAAATTCCTGTCACACTACTACTGCAGTAATTCTAACACACTCTAAAAGAAAGGTCATATATTATTTCCTTAGAGAAATCCCAGTGGTCCCAGATATCATCATAAAAATAACTTATGTGCTTTTGGTTTGGGTTTTTTTACAGTGATTTTCTAGCACATGAGCTTGAAAATCCAGAGTTAAAAAAACTGTTTGACATTGGTAGCTGTAAGATTTTGTACACATTGCAGAAAGACAAGGCTCCTAATCACAGTATGGTTTTTATCAGCACTTCACAAACTCGCCTTTACAAAAATTCGTCTATAAAAAGAAGTGTTTTACAATGTAGCCCCACAAATACTGGATAAATGTTACTAACACATATTTGTGCTGTTCTGCAATTACAACTACTATAGATACATTCCACCTCTTTGTGAGCCCAGCAACCAGGCTGGCTGGGTGTTTCTTAAATGAACTAAAACCATATGACTGCCAAGCCTAAGCTCTCTTCTTTCTTGAAATCTTTCTTAGGAATAAAACTGTAGTAAAAACAGACGATAATAAAATAATTTCCTCCTTCAGATGACTGTTTGTTCAGAACTTAACTGCAAAGAAATAAGGAGTCATTGAAATTCTCAGACAGATATTGCAGAATCTCTTAAGCGGAAGCATCATTTGACAGCTTGCTGTCGATGAGAATCTGATCTTATTCCTTTTAAGAAACTATGTATTGAGTTCATATCTCTCAGTAGTCTCACAAAAATAAACATTAAAGGAACAAGTTGAAATCCTAATTTGGTAACTGACTTCCAAATCAGTCTTTCACTGAAACACCTGGCTGCTCATAGTTACCCAGGATCTATCTGAACCAGATTAAAAGAAAACATTGAGAGATTTTCCAAAGGATGCTGTTCTTAAAATTTAAAGTACAGACTGCACAATGAGGATCAGTATTGGGTAGAAATAGTCAGCAGCATTTCCAGATGTGCATAGCTGAGCTTTCATTAGTTCCCCATTTTTAAGGTTTTCACAAACTCGAGTACTTTCCAGATTCAGAACTGTTTTGAAACTTATTTGAAAGCCAGATAAACAAACACAAAGGCTCATAAACCTGGACTTGAATCTCATTCCAATTGATCTTTTTCCATAATGGTTACATCAGAAAGAGGTAAGAGTTCTTCAAAAATATATTTCATGAACATTTTACTAGGTAACAGTCAACAAGACAAAGGTGTTAGCCCTCCATGTCTGGGAGGGATGTTATTGGTTTAAAGTTAAAAAAAAAAATAAATCCAAGAGAGCATCTTTAAGAGCAAAACCAAAGAACTAATTGTCAGAACAGAAATCTCACGTTTGGGTTGATTATAGTATATCCCTTATTGGATGCTTTCCTGTGGTTCTTGCTGTTACACAAAGATGACTGATGATGGAGATCTCACACAAAGGCTAACAGTTCAAACTGAACTCACAGTACGGTTACTAATGATGATTACAAGCAGCAAGCACAGTTTCACCACTTTAGAACACAGGACTTCTTATGGTCCCTCCGTGAAATCTTTCGTAAAGATGAACCCCAGTTGTTACAGGTATCTACTTCTTATTTTCCCCTTCCAAAATCAGTTCATGTACCACCCTAATTTTCTGACATAAACCCGTAACAGAGGTGTTTTAAGCCATGAGGAAACATTCTTTTTGAATATTTTGAGCAGCACATGATGATTATACCTTATGGATAACACAGTTAAAACAAAACCCAGTTGCATCCAGAACTTGAGGTCACCTTACATACACCAGGTTTTCTGTTGACAAGAGAAGTTTACAGCTGAGCACAGTTTCAGAAAACAAGGATTTTACTATTATGCAAATCCAAGGTAGACAGTTATCATCTACAACGTTTTCCTTTAAGTAAATTTAAGGTAGTTTGGAGATGGTGGATTTTTTTGTTTCTTTTACCTTTCTGAGTTGTTGCCTTTGCTGCTTTCAATAGCCTTATTAGGTTCAACCTTCTTATCTGCTTTTGCTTGTTCTTTCTGACTTTTTTCCTTCTCCTCTTGAATATTATTTCCATCTAAAACAATAAAAACAGTATATTAAGTAATGTTTTCCTAATATTTTAATTTAAAAATACTATTTGTTTAGAGTATTTTTTTAAAGATAGCATCAATAAAACCTGAAAGTGGAAGTAAAGTATCTTGTGAAGAAATAAAAATTGAACCTAAAAATCAAAGATTTGGTTCAGTCATGAAGCACAAGTTTGTATCTCTGATGAGAAATATTCTGAATGAGAGCAATTATAATGCAGTTAGACAGAATCCTAATCTCACTTTTGGCATTAAGTCTACAACCAAGTAGCAACTTCTGATGTTTCTTCAGTTATATGGTGTTCACTGATTTTTATATTTAATTCTGGCTTTGATTTCAAGATTTGATTTCAATAAGCATTAGTCAAATATTTTAAATGTCATTAAAAAAAAAAAAAGAGAAAATCTATCCAATCTATTTCCTTTTTATTCTTTCTGTGCTCTAAAATCTGGCATGCAGCTGTTCCTACTTTTTTCTTGACATTGAAAAACAGCTTATATGTCCAAAAAGAGTTTGTGCCCACCCTCCAAAAACATGCATAGTAAAAATTTCTAATTGTGAATCTTGTCTTGTTTCTGTTCCAAAGTATCCAGCAATGTTAAGTAAAACAGGACTATCTTCTTTGCAACCATTGGGATTGTTCTTCCCTCTGCCAAAGACCCCAAGCCCATCCGCACTCTGTGCAAATTCACCTTCTATAACTGAATAGTGGAAGCTACAAATAGGCACATATAGAGTAAATAATTCACTGGTGAAAGTTAAAAATAAAAAAAATAATTTTTCCTCTTACCTTGAATAGGGTCTGGCAGTTTCCCATCTGTGTTTTTACCATCTGCTTTTTCTGCATCACTAAGCGACGCATCCACATGCTGAACTTTAGCTTTTGAAGGGCTGTCATCTGCATTAGAATCTAAACAAACATGCTTGAAATGTAGCACAATGGACATTATCTTGATAGAGGAGGGATCTAAAACTGCACTTCAATTTTGACTAGCTCTGTTTCTGTGCAATAGCTGTTACAAACATGAATAATTTTACAAGCATTATTATGTGACAGCATATTAAATATGAACTACAAATTAGTAACAAAGTTTTAAATATTTTATGCCCTGGTTATAGTTACATGCACACATTCTGTAAAATACGTAAATATTATAAATGCACAGTCACATGCAAAATCAGACACATTAACCAACAGGTTAAAGTCAAGAAACGTAGTTTGAATAGGACTCAACCTATTTCAAACCACTTTCCGAGATTCGAAATTGTTTTACATGGCCTCTCCAGTTACGGGGACAAGGAAAGAACTTCTTCCTCCATCAAATTTTCAATATAAACTGTCCAAAATGCAGCTTACAACATAAGTGTACACAATTGCTGACCAAATATTTCAATTTATCCTTAAATCAAGCTGATTTAGATCGAAAGAGTTTACCCATATCAGAAATGGACAATTTACATCCCACTGAGCACACTTACATTCTTGCCATCTTCTCCTCATTGTTGGAGCATCTGTAACGACCTAAAAATAAAACACATTTATATTATTCTATGGATAAAGTTATTCCATAGGTATTCCATCAGAGTAATTTTTTTTTAAAGAATATATAACCAGTAGCATAAAACACGTGTGTAAATCCCTTAATGGATATTCTAAAAAGCAGTAAGTTCGTTACCTGAACACTTATTTACCACAATTAAATTTCTGCTAGATCTTAAAAATTTTTTTTTTTAAAAATTAAAATTAAAAATTAAAAATTAAAATTAAAAAACCAGCTCGTTTCAGGAGATATAGCAGTAAAATCAAATGAAGTTATACAAGCTCTGTTTAAAAGTTCCTTAAATCCAGAATGGATTTGCTATGGATGTAAAGAAATTACCAAGAAAAACAGAAAGGTCTACAAAATATAGATGGTACTGATTATTTCTATATCCATGGACATAAATCTCAAGTAAAAGAAACCATCTTGAGTCAAGAAGAAATTTAAGTAGGTCAAATGAAAAAGTTGCTGCCAATAGTCAGTTTTGGTTTTCTTTGTCAGGAGAAGTTAAAAATTAAAGATATGCAGACAGAACAGACTTGATAATCTGAAATCTCTCCCTTCTACAGCGTTTGTTCTTGGTTTGATCTTCCAATACTCCTGTACTTGTTTTTCTTCAAAAAAGAGTAGGATCAGTGCAGGCTCTCATCTTTGAGCCTAGGCTTGATAGTATCACCCAGAAAGAAACAAGGGTCTGTTTTCAGATGGGCAGCCAGCTTTAACACAGAAATCTTGTGAACTCCACTTTGAAAACAGACATCTCTGCACATTAGGTAGCATTAGCAACAGATCTTGTCAAGAAATGCTGCATATCAAGCAGGATGCTGACAGACATTGAAGGTGATGGAGAAAACAAATCTAGTGTATACCATAAAGAACACTGAGCACCTCAATAAAGCTCATCATGAATCAGTGTGGTAAGGTACACCTCAAGAGCCTTTGCAACCATTGGGATTGGTACTGTGGTGTAAATATCAACAGAAAGCAATATGAAGATATCTTCAGACAAACGTGCTTCTAAGGGTGCAGCTCCCCAAGAATTGAAGCTTATGGTGCTCCTGAGATCCCATGGCACTGTTTATAATCTCATATCAAACTGAAAATTCCCCTACTTGCCTCTGTACTATCAGAAATTTTACCTGGCTCCCCAGAGAATTGCCATGAGGTGCCAAACAAAGCAGAAACTGATTGAGAAAAATCATAAAGCTACTTTCCAAGCAACTTACTCTGCCAAGTAAGGCAAGTTATTTTACACACATGGAGCTGAGAATTGATTAAATATTAGTATATATTTTTTTTTCATTATTTTTGCACTCTAGAATCCTACTTCTATAAACTCAGGTATTATTTCAAACAAGAGAAATACTTATGACGGCAGTGACCAATGGGAAATTGTGTCCAGAATAATCCTGGAGGAATTACTAAAAAGACTAAAAGCACCTGTAATAAAGATTAAAACAGGAAGATTTTCCCACCATCCAAAGGAAATCTGCCCACTGTAACAGAAATTACCTTCTTTGTTTATTAAATATGAAGCCTCAGAGAAGTGTACCTTTATTTGTTTTCTTCCTTCTTTCTTCTCAATTGTTAATGCAATTTGCCTAACTTTTCTGTTCAGTTCAGAGCCTTTACCCTTAACTTCATCAGATTCTGCTATCTCAGGATAATGTTGTTTCTGGAAAATAAGGAAATGCAAATCTTTAAGTCACACAACTTTTTCCAGATCTAGTACAGTTAATAATCATGAGACATAAATCAACTTTTACATATACATAGCAGAACTTATTAAAATGATTATGCATAGAATCACTGAATAATTTAGGGGCCTGAAGCCAAATCTTCAGCTCAGAACAGAGTTGGCACTAATTGCTGAACTGCTTGCATGGGGCTTTGTCCACTTGGGTCTTAAAAACCTCTGCAGAGACTCACCCTTTGGACAACCCACTCCAGGGCTTGACTGCCCTCAGCAAAAAACCCCTGTATGTCCAGTAGGAAAATCCCATTTGAATTTATTTTCCTGCCAAGCAGCTCCATAAAAGGTCTGGTTCTTCCTTCTTAATAACCTCCCCTGACGTACTGGAGGGCCCTGAAACTTTTTCTTCTCCAGCCTGAATGAAGCCAATTACCTTGAATTATTATACTTTTATGGTATTTAAGAAACTAGCAGAGATGCAGTTAACAAGCATAAGATCCAGAATTGCAGGAAACAGTTCAAAGTAAACAAGAAATATAATAGCTGAGAACATCAAAATTCAGCATGTACCCCTGAATTAATGACCAGAAACAGCATGATATTTATGAAAGAAATCACTGCAGATTCATCACAGTACATCCAATAACTTTAGCTCTAAAACTGCCTCGAAATGCTATACAAACTCGGCTTTCTATGACTTTAAGATATGTGGGATATAACACCAACTTTGACCAACTTTTATTGGAAAGTATCAAGATACCTTTCAGAATATTGCTTTCTCGGTTTTGATTAAAGCCCATCCTAAACAAATACACTCAATCAAACATTCAAAGACTGCACAACCTAATTTCTCTGAACATACTGAAGAAAATAGCATGTTTAAATGTTTATAGGCTGACATGAACCTTGAGAGCTTTGTAAATTGTTGTAAAACAGGCAACAGAACTCACATGGCTTGTCCAGCCTCAAAACTGAGAATACAAGTTGGGTTTTTTAACTCTGATTCCAAGTCACAACCTCTATCTAATATGTATCATATTTATTTGTAACTATTTTCCTTTTAAAGCATTTGAGAGATGGAACAGTTTCTTCATTGATCCCTTTCTTTTAGATAATACAAAAATTGGTAAAAAACCTACTTCTACCAATTTTATCTATAGATTTCATTATTGGCATTACTGGTTAACCAAAACAGAACAAACTAAAAACTCAGTGTCAGGTAAGGGACAGGCATGCACAGTATTAGTGAGAAGAATTTTAAGTCTATTTATCATAGTTGCACTGTTGCAATACAAACACAAACATTTTTACAAAAACTTACATAACATCTTCTGTGTTTTTTTTTTAAAATTAAAACACGACCAGCAGATTCTCCCCTTAAATCATTTCATTAAAGCAAACAAAAAGAACTTACCAGGTATGCCAGTCTATGCTTGGAACCACAAACATGCATGAACATGTTATTCAGTCCTGTCTTACAGTAGCACAGTTGACATTCATAGAGAAAAGGAAAATTGTCTTTTGATCGGTACTCTATTATATAATTAAGCCCTGGGTCAATTAAAAAAAAACAGAAAAAACAAACACCTTAAGAAACAAATCATCAGTGCTAGTTCCAAAAGAGACATTAAAGGAAAAGATTACTCAGTGTAACAATAATGAGATTTTATTACACATCATCTAATTTTACATTTAAATAAACTAATCCATACTCTTTAAAGGTAAACATCACACAAGCAAACAACTGCAGTATTAAAAGCCCTCACCAAGTGCAGGTTCTGAATCTTTACATGTATTAAGCTGTTCCTCCAATGTCTGTCCATGAAGCCTCTCTGCCTCAGTTTGCACTGTAAGAAATCCACATTCAAGTAAATCCCTGCTCAGACATGGTCCCACATCACAAATTAAGTCAATTATTATACAACATTATCCTGCCAATCCTATTTTCACTCTTAAAATATTTAGTTTGCAAATATTGTTTTAAGTATTATTACAAAATATTACTGAAAATGGAAAATACAATGAACAGAAACTAATTCCCAATGACCTGCTAAGGTCTAAACACCACTTGTAATACTGTACACAAATTTTTTTATTTTTTTTTTGGGGGGGGCGGTGGGAGGGGAAGGTGGGCATTAAATGTTCTTACCATCATCAGGAAGTTTTACAGGTGTTTTCACTTGCTCCCCGGAGCCACTGGCTGTTTTCACTAAAAAAAAACCCCAATAACAACGGCAAAAACCCCAAACAGAAACAAACAAAACAAACAAAAAAACAAACACCAACCAACCAACCAACAAAAAAAATCCAAAACAAAACAAAAAACCCACCCCAGAAATGGAAATAAAATTGTTAATACAAAAACCAATTTGGTATGATAACAGACTTTTTTAAAAGAAAACTATCTGAGCTTTTGTTAACATGAGAAAACTATGCTATGTTTAGCTTTGAATGTGCTATGAGATTTTTTTTTTGGCAAAAGACGGATAAAAAACATTCACACCAAACAATAACAAAGTTATTTAGTGTTAGGCAATTCAACAAAGCAGGTAAAGAGGAAGATCAATCAAATTCAGTGTCTCTAAACATTTCAGGGCATCTAGTAATTTCTGGGCATTAATTTCAGCAGCATCCAGCTGCCAAATATTTAATCACTTAAATTTCCTTTACAGTCCAAACAAAAATTCCCAGATTGGGTAGGTGTGATGAGTACATATAACTTGGCAATGACTTTCAAGCCAGATTCTAGGAGCAGTGCACTGTAGAAACCTGTAAATACATTTTGGTCCATCATGAAAACGAAGCAGGAAAACAATTGTGAACATAGTTAGACCTTCCTTCCTTCTGGAACTAGACCAGTTCATAATGACTCAGGGAAGGTTTAATGATATATTAAACCTATTAAAAGGATTGTGCTTCAACTAATTAAGATATTTTAAACAATCTATTTTTGATAATCTCTTTTAAAAATAAAGTATACACATTTCTACATGCTTTAAGAAGCATAATTTTTTAAAATACATTTTAAATCTTGAAGGTGTCTAAAGTCTTGAATTCTTTAGGGTTTCTCAAAACTTTTATGTGGGTGATTTTTAATATTGTAGCTGGTGCTTATTAATCAACTTTGCATACCTCTTGCTCATATTATTGATTGATTTATATAACACTAGACAGTTATGTCATTAAAGAACACAAGACACATCTTAAAGCACAATCTTGAGAAAGTCTTTTTTTGTTTTATAAACAATTACATTAGGCAGGGAGAAAGATGCCTATATAGAACACAGCAGGAAGTAAAAAACTTGTACTCACCAATGCCATGAGCTTTCAATGCTTCTTCAACCTAAGTTACCAAGTCATCAATCAACAAGGAAAAAAGATACTTAAGATTCAAAAAACAACAGTGCAAAGCTTTTATTACGTATAAAATAAGTTAGATTAACACCAGCACCATAGACTATCTCAGGTGAACAGAAATTTGAAAAAGACAAACGCCCTTTTTTTCTGAGATTGTCTATTATTTAAGTAATTCCATTCTATATTTACTAACAACCACATATTCTCATGTATTGTCTTTACTAGACACAAAGTTGTAACATTTTCTAACAGAACTAGTGTACAAAACCAAGTTCTACTTTATCGCAGTGAACAAGATAGTAAAGCAGCAAAACTAGTTAAATATCTGAAACTATATGTTTTACGACTACATTAAAAACTAGATTTCAAACCCATATTCTATTGCTAAATAAATCAGTAAAATTTGACGAAAGGTTCATTCAAAAACTGATCTTACCGTCTTGTGTTTGAATCCAAGGAAGTGAGTCTGCAAGTTTAATGCAGAAGCACACCAGATTTTGCAAATCTAGATCAAAGAGAAGTATTTCTAGCATTGCACACAAACAAAAAGAAATAGAATACCATTGATATCAAAACAGATCTACTATTAAACTGTCAGTATAGGTAACCTCTACAAAAGTACTATTCCTCCAAAGACAAACTAAAGCAGCCTCCCAAAACTTTTCTTTATGAGCCTCTGAGACAGCAGAATGAACAGGAATCTCCACATCACATAAAAATTTCAGATGTCTCCAGAACTCTGCAGGTATCTCATAACATTTTGTCTGTGTGTGCATAAGTAAAGACAGATCCCAGATCTTCCTCATACATTCTTAAACAAGTCTGAGCCAGAAGCACAGCATAATTGTAACAAGCCAGTACACCTGTCTAAGATAAGCCAGTTCTCAGTGTTGCATCCAGATTAACACAGTTAGTCTGATCAATTTGGGGCCTGCCTCACTCAGGAAGCTTTTCACACAGCTGTTTTTTGCCTGGGCCAGTTCAGAATGGGAGCAGATTAGGTTTAAATTCATGCGAATGAACAACGGCAGTCCAAATCACTGTCTTCTCCTCTGAAAAACCCAAGATGCTTAAAAACAATAGCAATAAATCTGACAATCATCCAAATCAGGGGTTTTTTTGGGTTTTGTGGTTTGTTTTTTTTTTTCTGAACAGGAGCTGCAGTTTAATCTTCCACTTCAAAACGGAGCTGCAATTTAATCTTCCAATTCAAAAAGAATGCCCTTATTTAGAAATATAATATTAAAATTATTCATTTTAATAAGTTGGTTCTTAACACATATCCAAGTCAAAGACAGCAAAATAACTTCAACTCCAGAGCTATTTATCATTTTTGCTCAAGAGGAAAAAAAACCAAAAACTTTCACACTTGGTTTAGTACAACTTTGTTCCACCAAAATTATTTTCATTAGTTACAATTTTCTATAAGGAATACTTACATTGCAGTAGAATGGGTTTACTTGCTTCTTTATCTCAGTTTCAGGGTCCATATTCAGTCTTTAGATGTTTAAAAAACTCTGGGAAAATTGCAGAAAGATTGCAAACTATTGTTTTAGCTTCACAAAAAAAAAATTATTTTTGTTCCGCCTATTTAAGGAATTTGTGCCTCGCCTTCAGTTACACTCAACCCTTAAATCTCCAGGCTAATGATCCTATTTTTAACTTGGGAGCAAAAGTACAGCGTGGAAAGAAACAATTGTTCTCCAAGAGTTTCCCTCGGGAAACATAAAAGCCGCCAGAAGATTACGCACATAGCCCTGAAACAACTAATCCGGACCATTTAGAGCTTCCCCTTTCTTTCCTGGGATAGAACTGCGCACATGGGCTGGGACAGATGACACACACAGAGGGACCAGCCAGCACGGGGCGCCCGGAGCGTGTCCCTGGGACAGGGGGGACACGGCGGGTTTTGGGAAGAGACGCACGGTCCCACCCGGTCCGCGGGGGCGAGGGACAAAAGTGGGAAGGAGAAAAGAGAGAGGGACGGCCTGAAGCTCCAAACCCCACGCGAAGAGCTAAGCCAAGTGGGAGCGTGTCCTTGCCGGCACTTCCAGCCGCGCCTGGGGGGACTCGGACACCTGCTCCCGCATGGAGACGGGGAGACCCAGCTCACGGCGGCGGCCCGGGAGTGGGCGGTACCCCCAGGAGCC
>VYXB01005252.1:195877-236918 GCA_013397135.1 Pachyramphus minor | reverse complement strand
CGCCCCTGCAGGCTCGGGTTCCCCCGGGATGTGTCTCCCCGTGCGGGAGAGGCGGCGTGTCCCGCGGGAGAGGCTACTGCCGCGCCGCCTGCGCTGCGGCGGGGCGGGAATCCAGCGCGGGGTTTGCGGGGAGCTGGAGGCAGCGGTGGCGGCGACCTGCGGGCGGGGAGGTGAGGGAGGCGGGGAAGGAGGGAGGGAGGGAGCCGGGAGAGGCGCTTTGTTAGGCGGAGGGAGCGAGCGGGGCCGCAGGGTGGGGTGTTCCCCGCCGCCGGCGCCGGTCCCCGCGGGCGCGGGGTGACAGCAGCGCCCGCCGCCCCCGCCGCGGATGCGCCCGGATCCCGCCGCAGCCTCCGCGCTCGCCCTGGGTGGAGCGGCCGCCTTTGTGGAGCCGGGACCTGCTCTCCTTTCTCCTTCCAGCAGAAGAGGAGCTAGCCTGGAGATTAAAAAAAAAAAACAAACCAAAACAAAAACCCACAAGGCTCGAATTAATGTTTGAGAAGTTCGGGTGCGGGAGAGTCTGGTAGGATTCCTGTATTATGCGTATTTTTGATGGATTTCAGGCAGTCGTTCGGAATAACAACCTGCGTCCATTACCTTGCGTGCACAAAGTGCTTTGGATGTCCTCCATAGGTAGCGGGATGACCCGCTTGAAATCTATTTCTCTGTATATAGTCTAATATCCTAATTTTTTAAAAATACATTTCCGTGTATTGGTATATAAAATTCGACAGGAGAAATTTAGGCAAAGAGCTGTGAATTTTTACTAATAGATTGTTTTGCTCCTTTGCTGGATGATCCGTGATAACTCTTCATTTGTATTAAAACGGGGGGGGGGAGGGGCGAAGCACCCAAAGAGGTGGGATTTTTTAAATCTGATTAAAACACAATTTCCATATAGATCTGATTAATATTTGGAATATACACCTAATTAACTAGTGATTTCAAGTCTCAAGGTAGACAGGGTCAGGCCTGGAACATTAATGGAAGCTCAGTGAGGAAAATCTGAAATTTGAAGAAGAACACTCTTTACTGATGGTTCTGTTATTCAAATGAAATATAAACCTGTTGTTGTGACTAGTTTGGGTCATTCCACTGCCTTTCTTTCAGCCTCAAACACTGGATGAAAAGGACAGATTTATGATCGATTTCCAATGCTGTTAATTACTGACTATGCTTGAAGCTTTGCAATTTAAGTTGGATACATAAATTTTCTTTTAGTCCTTGGCTATTTCTGGTAGTAACTCTGTTGGCATTGGTACATGTAATTAATTCTCACACTGTGACCACAGTTTGCTATTTTCTTTGCATTTGGTTAGTGTAACCTTAACATTTGGGTTAAGTCTTCTGCCTTTTCTTATGCCTAAAAAAAATATTTAATGGGCTGAAGATGCTGCTCACACCTGCCAACCTGAAGGGCTTCTTTGCGACCGACTGGAGTTTGGGTGTCTGGTTAGGTGTGTGCAAGTAAAATAATACATGTATATAACATACTTATGAACATGTGTGCACTTCTTAACTTGTATAATTTTTTTTCAAGATATTTTTCCAGCAGATCACAGCACGTGCCTTATACTCTTTAAAAGAAGAAAGCAGCACAAAGTGCTTTCAAAGTAAAGATGAGGAGCTGAGAGATATTTCTGTTACCTTAAAGCTATAAAGGTTTGTGTGAGAGGACAAGTACTTAGAACACTGATTTCTTTTAAGGCAAGTTGTGAATTGAGTCATGCCAGGGGAAGATATTTAGGATAAAGTGCTTCCTTACTGCAAATGTCTTGGAGGCTAGGTAGCTGTAAGAGTGGGAGAAGCTTTCCATTCTTTGTTTCTTAGAATTTACTCTGTAGCTGTCCTCATGCACCCACACAAACCAATCCTGTTTACTGTATGAGTTATACGCAGTAAACTACTTTCGACACACAACTACTAAATTATATCCTGGGCATATGTCCTGGGAGGATCTCTTAGCCTTGAAATGGAAATTCTGTGGGCTTCTGAGAGTCCTTTCTCGTATTCTGCAGAGGAGTCAGTGGGCTGACAGAAGGTAATTAATATGCATAAAGAAAAAGAGGTGAATATAAATATGTGGTGGTGTTTTGCTGCAACTTCTCAGCATACTAAATTCTCTGACATCTGAGAGTGCTTTCTGTTCACCTACTTGGAAGTGGACTTTAATACTGAACCAAGCAGGCTAAGCATGTAAGAGCTTAAGAAGAATCTTCAAGAACTCTTTTCTTCTGTGCAGTAAGTGCATAAAACTGCTCACACCAGTTCTTGGGTTCTTCTATGCATCCTAGATCATAATCCTGGCTTCTTCAGAGAAAGGACGCAGGTACAGTGTGTATGTGTAGGGAAAAAATATTAGGAATGTGATTAGGGGAAGAGAAGACTAATATATTCTTCTCAGTACTTCTGTACTTAAAAGTACAGTATTTTTCAACTTATGACTGGGGATCTTGGGTGCTACCACAGTAAAAATAATAGAAATAAGTGATAGTGTGGTATGAAAGTGATACTTAGGTTTGCTGTGACTCCATTCATGAAAAATGAGCTTTTATTCTAGTACATAATTTGTTAATATATATGAAGTCATATTTGTAAATGTTTTAGATTTTTACTGACAACAATTGTGTCTGCCAACCTATGTAGCTAGATACTTAGCACCTGGAATCTAGAAGTCCTAGTAACACTGTTTAACTTTTTGAACTTAGTTTCCAAAGTATCCAGTGTCCCTAATTAAATAGATTTTCTACACACAAACATGTAATGATTTTTTTGTCTGAGATTCTCACACCTTTTCAAAGCTAGAAATAAGATTTGCATGCATCGGCAGAAGGTAGAATCAGCCATTTCTGGTCACATGGAGCCTCTGATCGTGGTTTTTCAAGGGTCATCAGCTATTAGATCTTATAAGTTGCTGTTGAGACTGCATTTCATCCCATTCTTTAGTGGAATTGAGACTAAGAGAGAGCACCAATGTTTAGTCCCAAGAATTTCATTTCAGCAGCTGTCCAAAGGAGCTTAATGGTTTGGAATGGTACAATAGCTATGTAAGTAAAATAGATTAGTAGATAGAGTCTATCCCATTATAGTCTCTTTTATTTTGTATGTTTTCAGAGTTGTTTCATGGAGCAAAGTTGCCAGTTTTCAGTATCTTTGTTAGGATGTCAATTTCCTGACTTTTTTCTTTTTCTCCTCTCTTAATTTATGTTTTATTTAAGGAAGTTCTGAAGCAGCTGTTCTCTTCTAGTAAACCTAGACATTATAATGTCTGTATGATGTATGCAAGCAATGAAAGAAGTTTCTTTGCTTTTGCTTAGTTTGTTGTGTGAGATTATAGCTGTTTAAGAATTCCTGTCACCAACATGTGGAGTGACTTAAGTTTTCACAGACTGTAAAAAAATAGCTTGATATAGTATGATGGAGGAAATACTGAATCAGAAAAATGTATTCCTTAAGTTCAGCCACCCAGCCCTCTTCTTTCCTCCACCTTTTTCTTTCATGTGAAATAAACAAGCTGTTCTGTGAGCAGTAGCACTATTAAAGTCTGGTTTCCTGTGGAGCTTTGCCTTACTCCCCTAACTCCCATCTGCTGCAAAAACTCCAGCTCTCCCCTGTCCTCATGACACCAGCATTTGGTAAGAGAGAGCAGAACCATGACTAGCCAGGAACCACATAGGTGCTACCTGCCCAGTCCGTACGTGCCCAGCAATTATCTAGTCGAGCAGTGACAGAAAGTACAAACCGAGTGTTTGTTGCCTTTTTCTGTAGGGCTACAACTTAGATAGTGACTTAACTTAGACTTAGGCTGTTACTTATTTCTATTCACTTTGTTTCAGTTTTGCTATTCCAGGCTTTGTTCTGCTGCCTCCTCTATTCTTTGACTCCTCTTTGCTTTTCTGGTGTCATGGTTTAACCCCAACCAACAAGTACCACGCAGCTTCTTGCTAACTGCTTGCTCCCAAGTGGGATGAGGAGGAGACTTAGAATAAAAAGTAAAACTTGTGGGTTGAGATAAGAACAGTTTAATAATTGAAACAATGTATAATATAATAATACCTGTAATAAAAAGGGGGGGGAACAAAACTCAGGAGAAACAAGCGAGGCGCAATGCAGCTGCCCACCACATGGTGACTGATGCCCATCCTGTCCCTCAACAGCAATGGGCGAATCCCAGCCAACTCCCTCCTGTTTATACACTGAACGTGACATTTTATGGTATGGAGTATCCCTTTGGCCAGTTCAGGTCAGCTGTCCTAGTTGTGCTTCTTCACAGCCTCTTGTGCTTCTGCTCGCTGGCCGAGCACGGGGACACTGAAAAGGCCTTGACTTAGAGTAAGCGCCACTGAGCATCAACTGAAGCATCAATGTGTTATCAACATTATTGACATACTAAATCCAAAACACAGCACTGTACCAGTGACTAAAAAGAAAATGAACCCTGTCCCAGCTGAAACCGGGACAGCTGGGTTTCGTCATATTTTATGAGCTACTTGAGAAAGCTGCTGTTTTTATGTCAGACTCATGTTCTCATTTTGACATTAGCTTTCTTTATAAATATAAGTAGTTACCTTTACTGAAAGAGGTGAGAATAACTATAAGTATTGAGATATTTAGAGGAAAGGGATTAGAAGAATGGCACAAAGTCCTAGTGCAGCGGAGTTAACAAAGAATACACTGAAAAGAGGAAACCTGATAGTGATATCCAGTGTATCGTCAAGTAATGTTATGAGAGAAGTATCACAGAATCACAGAATGTTCTGAGTTAGAAGGGACCCACAAGGATCTTTGGGTCCAACTCTTGAGTGAATGGCTTGTACAGGGATCAAACCCATGACCTTGATATTATTAGCACCATTCTTTAACCAGCTGAACACATCTCATGATCAAGTAGTGGAAACAATGGGCAAAATACCAGAAAATTCATTTTAGGAGAGTCCTAGACTGTTAGGAATATGAACCAATTATCTTATTTATGTTCTATCTCGGAGTTTTATGATTAAAACCAGAAGAAATGTGAGCTAAGGCAGCATTGCTGTCCTTTTCCTACTTAATTATTCAGAAGTTTCTGCCCAAAATATGAAAGTAATTCAGTGGAAATGAATAGGGGGGAGAGCGTGAAAAGATAAAAGAAAAAAGCACATTTTGCAGCATAGTCATGTGTTGTTAATTCAAGGCAACACTGTTTTCTTCCCTTTTTTTAATGGCAGAATTCCCCAGTATCAGCTACTCATTTACTATTGACTACGTAGGGCCGAGGCTTGAGAAGAGAGGCAGTTGTTGACGTGGTGTAAGTGTATAGCAGTGTCTGTACTGAGGGAAGACAAAACTCTTTTTAACCTGGCTGTTTGCTCCCAAAAGTAGGGCAAGCAAAAAGAAGTGCCACACAGGTAGGCTCAGGAGTAAGGGTGAAGGACCTGTACCTTCCAAGCACTTAGTCTCCGTAATTCCTTTGTGTCTTCTTGCAACTCTTGCCTCTCCTCGTTATTGTAATACAGGTCAGGATCCTGCTGCCTTGTTGGGTGTCAGACAAAGAGGGCAGAGCTCAGGGGAGAATCAAGCTGACAGGTCTTTAAAAACTTCTTACTATCATTTCTCATACAAGTTTCAAATACTGTAGAGAGAGGGGGGAAATTAGTTATACACAGTCAGCAAGGGCAGAAGAACCTCTTTTGTGTACCAAAGAAAAAAACAAACCTCATGAAGGTGTCCTTATACTTAAAACCAAAGTTATCAAGGGCTGTATTTCAGAACTTGTTGTATAGTTCAGGGCTTTGAAAACTCTTTGGGTGTAAAAAAGTGCAATGAACAGGAAAACAAGATATTGAAAACAAGTCACTAAGTAAATTGAATAGCAAGTATTCTGTATCAAGACCAATTGTAAAAAAGACCTCCTATGGTTTACTTCTGGAACTGCATACCCACTTAACTTACAACCCAAAACAGCGTGGAATTATACTGTATATTACCTGATTGTTCCATTATGTGCTCTAGAACTATTCACAAACTATTCTAGAAAATAAAATTAACCAGAGGCTGTCCTGAGGAGTTATTTGCTGAAACATTGTTTCCTGATACTGTAACTAGTTCTAATGTGTTTTGTTTTGTTGTTGTTGTTTTTTTTTTTGTCTTTTTCTTTTTTCTTTCAACATTGTTTTCATAGGAATTTTGACTTCTTGGAGAAACAGTAGAAAATGCAAAACGAAATAATAAAGCCTGCTAAATACTTCTCGGAGGTGGAGAAGAGTGTGCTGCTTGCATTAGTTGAAAAATACAAATATGTGCTGGAATGTAAAAAAAGTGATGCAAGAACTATTGCTCTGAAACAACGTACCTGGCAAGCACTAGCTCATGAATACAATTCACAGCCCAGTGTATCACTGCGAGACTTCAAGCAGTTAAAGAAATGCTGGGAAAATATCAAAGCACGGACAAAAAAGATAATGGCACATGAAAGGCGGGAGAAAGTAAAAAGAAGTATTAGTCCACTTATAAATACCCACATCGTAGGGAAAGAGAAGATTGCCAGCATAATGCCTGAGCAAATGTACTTTTTGCAGAGCCCACCAGAAGAAGATTCTGAATATCAGCCTGATGCTTCTAGTCAAGGTATAAATGTTACTGTAATGATGCAAGCAGTATTGTTTTGTATGTGATTGTGCCAGTGATTCTCTTTCAGCAGTCTAAATCTCTCTACCTAGCTGGGACTGCTGGTTATAGAAAAGTAATTTCACAGCTATGATATTACAAGACTTTGTGTATTTCCCTAGGCCTCCGGGAGTTAAACTGAGGTTTTTCACAATTTTTTTTCATCAGTTTCTGACATATCTGCTACTTTGTGGCAAGCGTCACAGTAGCTATCATGCTGGCTTTCCAGAGCACAGTCCCAAGGATATTCTTATCCTTTATAAAGTATCATTTTGCTGGTTAAAACAAACAAACAAACAAATCGACCAGTGGAAAATTGATACAGAATTGTCTGCTGTAAGAGTTCCCTGTAGGTCTTCCCTCCTTTGTTTTCAAGGACTAAAGAGAGTATGTAGAGCCAGATTTCATATTACAGTCCACACTGGAGAATGACCTTTCTGAGAAAGTTCTGCAGTACATTCTTCTTTGTTTGGCAAGCATACACATAAGGAACAATTCAAAACCATAGGGGAGGGTGGCTACAATGGTTTCTTGCAAATTGTATTATGTGAGTATCTCACATAGGAGACTGTCCTTGCTCAAAAGACAACAGTAACTACGTTGTTAGATAACATTCTTAGAATGTCTCTTTCATAATTGTACTTGCCATAATTAGTCATCAGGATTTGTCATGGAATGTATTTTGACACCCTCACTTGCAGTGGTAACTATTCTGTTCCATAGGTAGTCTCTTTTATTTCAGAAGAATTGGTAGAGCCTTCTCAAAGTTAGAATAATGTATTTTTTTCCCTAAAATATGCACTACCATGTTTACATCTACAGTAGTGATGAGCAAGGAATAAGAAGTATTCCTCCTAGTATTCCCTCACTCTCTTTGTGTTCATGTTGATACAGCTCTTCACCTGACACTCAGATCTTTCATAAAAATATTGCAAGTCACCTATGGATTTAGCTTAAACAGCTGCATTAAGGTTTAGCTCCAGGCTCAGCCACGTGAATTTAGGTATCCATTTATATATGTCTGCATTCACTTCAGTATTCTGAGCTCCCAGGCATGGAGATGTATCAACGGAGCCCAAAGTGGTTTGATTCAGACCATTATACTCCCAGTATTCTGTAACAGAACTGCATTAGGTAGTGGCTCCTGTACTTTGGTACAGAAGCGCAAGGTTTAGATGTATGTATCAATAACTTATCACATTTGTGTTTCTTGAGGGAGGGGAAGGGAATACTATAATGCTTTTTATTTTTTTGTTTTGCAGAGTCATTTGTTGTCTCAAACAGAGAACTTTGTGATGAAGACAAAGAGCTGGTACATTTTCCAGTATGTGAAGGTACCTCCCAACCTGAGCCTTCGTGTTCTGATGTCAGAATAGCAGCAGATAAGAACTATAGAAGTAAAGCATCTCAGGAAAGTGCTCTGAAAAAGATGCATGAGGAAGAACATCATCAGCAAATGTCAATTTTGCAACTGCAGTTAATTCAAATGAATGAAGTTCATGTGGCAAAAATACAGCAAATAGAAAGAGAATGTGAGATGGCCGAAGAAGAACACAGGATAAAAATGGAAGTGCTAAATAAAAAGAAAATGTATTGGGAGAGAAAACTGCAGACCATCACAAAAGAATGGCCTGTATCATCCTACAACAGACCCTTTCCTAATTCACCTTAGAACATAAAGGGGCAGAGAGTCAGTCTGATTTGCACGTTTATGAGTAACGCGCACTGGAAAGAAGGTTTTTTATTGTGAATGTACAGTGACAGGGTAGGTGCCTGGCTGGTAGTGAACACACTATGACTCTTAATGTTTAGGGAAACAGTGGTATAGTCCATCAAGGGGAAAACTGTATTGTTCATTTGTAGGTAGTTCTGATTTGTTTAACTCAGACATGCACAGTGTTCTAAAGTGTGAACATATTTTCCCCTCTTGGAACGCCCTTGCATCCTTGTGAAATTTAAGGTACTCCAGGTATTCTTACACTGGGTGTTCTTAAGAAAACTTAACAGCTTTAAACATCAGGCTGTAGTATTTATTTTGATTTCTATCTCTTCGTATCTACCATTTTCCAAATAAAGGCAAGGATTGGAGTTGCTCTCTGCTATTGAGGCAGAAGTTGATTGACAGGTATCAGTTAGATCATTGTGCTGGGGCTTAGGAAAACATAAACTTGTCTCTAGTTAATATAGTCCATAACTTTTTCTTCATAGAAGATGTGAGAATTAAGGAAGTAGCAAAAGGACCACTGTAGTAACTGAGCCCTTTCCTTCTGAAGAACAGTAGTATTTCCCAGCTGGCTGGCTGATTGAGAGAATGGTTGTGGACTGGCCCTCTAGTTTTTTGAGCCTTGACCCTTAAGAAGGTAAAAAGAAGGTGACTTCTTCCTCAAAAGCCATTGTGCTTGTTCCTTCTTTCCCATCTTATATTGAAGTAGAATACTGAAATAGGAGGGTCAAATGCTGCTGCCAGCACTGTGTGCTGTTCACCTGGAGTCATTCTGAGGGGAAGAGGTTTTCAACAATTCATAAAGCTCTTAAAGTGCAGTGAGCTAGCCAGCCCTTTGGCAAAGTCTCCCTCTATCTTCCTATGCAATACTTGATGGTGTAGCAGCTAGCTTGAGTATCTCAATCTCTCCTTAGCTAAAAGAAAAGACTTAAAATTCACCCTCTTGTCCTTCACATAGGGTGGGAAGCAGTTCAAGGGAATCATTTCTGCCCTGAAGCACTGTTCTGTTTTGTTCTGTCCTGTGCATTATGGTGGTGTGTTTCTTGCATTTGCTGTCTGTGCAGGGTGATGGATATGATTTGTATGAAGCATTCACATGAAGGTACCCACAGAGTTTGGGTGTCCAGAACAGTAGATAGTAGGAAAGCACAAATAAAGATAATCCTTAGCCAGGCAATCATTTCTTCTAGTGGGGCAAGGGTTAAGAGAATGTGAAATGCAGAACTCCGCAAGCTTCATAAGAGCTTCTGGTATGTGAAAACCTGTTTTACAGGAAGGTGTACAACCATCATTTGAAGCAGTGAGAAAAATTAACAAAACCATAAATTTTCATTGAAAAATCCAAGTATCACATTATTCAATAAAGTATTTTCAGATCATGATTCATAAGGGCAAGTCCATACTGTGAGCAATGTATTCAAATTAAAGTATGTTACAAAGCATATATTCCCAGTTACACTCCTCTCTCTTTCCCTCGGTGTTCTTTCTGATGGAGTGAGTTCTTTTTGGTTTTGTTTTGGGTTGGGTTGGGATTTTTGTGTGTTTGTGTGTATGTGTTTCTTTTTCTTGAACTGCTTTCACTGCTGGTGATTCATCTTTCCAACCACTGCCAAGTACTCACTGTGGTTAACACTGTGGTACATGTGCTCTTCAACGTGCTAACACCAGCAATCACAATGGAAGTTATTTATTACAACTTATTTTATATGACATACTAAAAAAAAACATGCAGAGCTGCTGCAAGATAAAAATAATAGGCCATGTATGAAATCTGAAGACAGATCTTTTTGACTGCAAACTCAATTTTCTTATAAACTGGCCATATGAAGGAAGCACAGGAATTCCAAAGAAGGATATTGTTATGGACACTTTTTTTCTTCCTATTGAATAGATACACTATGGGAAAGTATAATAACAGTAGAGGCAAAAGAAAGAAGTAAACAAGTGATTCTGTGGTCTGAAAGATGAGTCAGTTATTTCGGTGGTTATGACAATGGTTCAGGCATCATCCAGAAAAAAGAATAGGGAAGACATTTGTCTTAACCAGTGATGGGATTCCTTCCACACAGGTTCTAAGTGAAATTTGAAATGATGAAATGGAAACCAGGTGTTAAAAGGTGACAAATGGAGACAATTTCAACACTGAGAATAGGGCAAGAATAGGGAGACAATCCAGGTCTAGTAAAGATATGAAATAGTCCAGGGGGAATCTCATGAAATGTGAGATAAGGGTAATTTGGACTCCTGGAAATTATACCATGGCTCATAAAAGATTGTTTTATTTTTGTATTTAAATATCCTTTAAAATGTGCGTATTTTCAAACTGTACTAAGTGGGCACTGCCTTGCTTTTTGGCACATTTTCTTATCCTAACACCAGAAGTTACAGTTCTTAAGCTAAATAATAGACCCTTTTAATTCAGTTTCTATATAAAAGAAAGAGGATCACAAGAAAAAGATTAGAAAGAGCCAACATAAAGATATGAAAGAAAGAATGGTCAGTACATGCGTAGCAGAAAAATGAGAATGTTACACCTAACACAAATTATACAAGATGATTTTGTGGTACACATGACAGATGGTTCACAGGTGAGACTGGCTCTTGTTTTCCCATTTGTAGTCGACTGTTGGTTGCTGTAAGATTGGGTGCTAGACATAGAAAAATGTAAAAGATCAACAAGGTGAAGTAATGTAACTCCTTGCCAGGCTTTGGCTTCTCCAATTCAAGGCTTTATAAAGTGATTTATGTGTTGGATTTGAAATTATTTGAGAAATGTGACTTTTACCTTTTTTGATTTTGCTCTTGTCATTGCAATTACTTCCTCTGGTATTAGAATTTACATTCTCTTTTGTTTGACTCTTTTTATATGTAATATAGCCATCTCAGACAAGATGTCCATTTGTTCCTCTCCTTTTTTTTACTAGATTGCATCATTCAAACTTTCACATAATTATGTTTTCCTGTTAACCTCTTGGCCAAACTATGTATGAATTTTCTCAAGGTTTTTCCACAGATAAAATACATCAATATTTTAAGAAGAACGTGCCTGTTCTTCTTTGGGTTTCCTATACAAGTTTTTGTCAAGAATGAACCTAAAAGACGCACTGAGTAAAATGATCTCTACTTAACTCCATATGTAAAATGTGTAGCAGACATGTAGTGGCCATTGTTCTCAGCCTCTGTGTTCTTAGGAAGAGAAACAATGACCTTCTGGACAAGGTGTGGTGAATTCCTTTATGCTTCCCAAATTGACATGAGCCTAGCTCCAGGTGTCTCTCCTTGGAGGTCATCTAATTTGTTGTCTGGTATAAAGTTTTTCATTTATTGATTTTTTTCTCAGGCATTTATTCCTTATGTCTCTGTTCCCACTTAGTTTTTTAACCAGCAATATGAACTGGGGGTTTCATTCAGAGCTATGTGTTTTGCTCTTTCCTTTCTCTAGCTCAGACTGCCTATATCACAACATTTGAACATGAAATGGGTGTTCCTCTGTTGTCACCTTCCCCTTCCACAGAAAGCATGGTTAGTTAGTCTTTTATATGCAGGTGCCCAGACATTCTGGGTTCTGCACACAGGCTAGGAAACAAAGGATTTTTGAGGAGACCTTAGCACTGAGAAAGGTCTGTATGTGAAGAAGAGAGATCACTTTCTCCATGTAATTCTGGAAGAACACTGTGACTAAAAGTCATCACGACCAGAGCTAATGCAGGGGGCTGAAGCTGTGTAAGTGGTGCTGATTCTTCATAAATCCTTGGGGCTCTACAGAAGTTAGGCTTGAGGTTTCCTGATAAGAAAGTTCCTCATTTGTAGGTAGTTGAAGTCTCATTGAAAGACTCATTGAAAGATACTTCCTCAAACCTTGACGAAGAATCGACACATCCTGCCATCTGTTGTACTGCTTCTTTCATTGAAAGATACTTCCTCAAACCAAAGCTCTTACCTTCTTCTACGAAGAATCGACACATCCTGTCATCTGTTGTACTACTTCTTTCAATGCCCAGGCTGCTCTATGACAGTAGCAAGGGATCTTTCTGCTTGACAGAAATCCTCTGTCTGATGCTCCTTCCTACACTGCAGAGATGTGTTTAGCCAGGGCTGAAAACACAACCCTCCCCAGCCACTGCTTGGAGGAGGAATCCTTACAGAGCAGGTGTATCTGGCGTGGCTGAGCTCAGCATTCAGATCTTCCCATTGCAGTGCAGTGACCAGACAAGAGAAGGATGGTTCAGGGCCACCCTTCTCTGAGCATGTAGGGCAGCTAAGGATGTTGTGCAGAAATTTTTGATGATCATTCAGCTTTGTATTTTAGCAGTCTCTCAAGGATTTGTATGATTATGTAGATATTTTTCAATGATCTTTTTCAGATCAATTTTTTCTGTGTTGTAGTGACAGTGGCTTTTACAGTATCTCCTTTACTTCTTCCCCACTTGCATTATAATGGTTCCAGTTTTGTTCTGAATCTCTGTGGTTATAGTCTGTACAACCACACATTCATGCAGTATCATACTTTCAGGTATGTTTCTCTTTATGAGATTAAAACAATAAACTGCTACACATTTATATATTGTTACTCTCTAGGCAGGGGAATTACATGTAAATCTTAAAATAACATTTAATTTAATTTTTTTCCAGACTAATCCCTCACAAGTAGTCCTGTGATTTCATATTTAGAGCTAGCTTACTCGACAATATTTTTATAGGACTGATGCATCTTAGTTCTTTCATAAGAAAAACCCTGTCTTTTCATACTATTTTTCTGTTTCCTCTCAAAGCAGCTGACTGTAAATTCACACATCATCACTCTTCCTGAACTTTGTCTCTAGTTAGATATTCAGAAGCGTTTCCATGCAAATTAAATACTAATGCATACTAAAATTAATACACTAGGCTAATAAAATAAACAAAGTACTAAGATGATATGACAATATGCAGCAACTGTTAATATAATTAAAAAATGTTAGAGAGGACAGCTCTGTAAATGCGATAAAAAGAAAGAAGATAATTTATTGCTATCTATAAGAATAGGATAATATATTTTTACAGTGAAAGCAAGCTGTGGTGTCTGTTTCTGGTATCACAGATTGACTTTGTGTTGCTAATTAGCTTGATTCTCTTATATCTAAGGAAGGTGCACATGGAATTGTGGACAGATTTCTGGGCCTAAAATAAGAGCTATTAAATAGAAATATACTACCTGTGGCTCTGAACATTTTACTGGTTTGCTAGTGAAGGGATTAGACATCCCACAACATCATCAGTCATGTTAATAAGAAATTAAAAACTTACAAAGGAAAAAGAATAAAAATAAAAGGACTGGTATGGTTTTCAGAACAAGTCAGAAGTGAAGACAGCTCTATCTGCCCCAAGAGGTAACATTGTCACATATGTCGAACAGTTCCCCTGCATGGTCTCCACTCCTATTTCCTTTGAGACTCTGGACATCTTTATCATAGAATTCACAGCTCCAAGTGCCTGACAATAAGAAAAGTAGCCACTTTCAAATAGGAATCCTGCCAGAGTTATTAGACCTCACTCTTTACTAAACTGAAGTTGAACAATTTTCCAAGACTACATTATCCAGACACGCACACAATGCAGTGTGGAAAGGCACATGAAATCTGTCCAGCACGTACTCTGCCAAATGGCATAGGTTATACAGCAAGAAAAAGGAAAATGTTGTCCACAACATAACAGTGGGTCATAAAACTGTTATACTCAGGAGGGTGTGTGGATGGACTCACCAGACGGTTAACCTCTCTAAGAAAAAGAAATATTTTTGCCAAGTCTTCTAATCTGTCAAAACAGCCACAGGACAAAAGCAAAAGGGAAAAAAGTGAATTAAGCAGTCAAAACAGCTAGAAACAATCTGTTGTCTTCTTGATGAAGAGCTGGCTAGATACAAAGCCTACACTATACACACACATATATATTTAGGGAAATAACTCTCTAATTTAACAGAAATAAAGCAAAATAGATTCGTAGATTGTCCTTATTTAATTTAGGTGAATTTTTTTAAATGTTGATTGAGATTGTTTGTTTTCCTTTTGTTGTTCAGTCCAGAATAGTTGTATGCTTCAGTCTCTAACCAATTGTTAGAGCACCTCATTAATCAAACTGGTTTGGCAAGAGAGTAGAAATAGGTTTGTATTTGGCACAACTTGAGATTGATTGTATTCTACAAATCTTCAGATATTTCTTCTCAGCTATAAGAGTCTGTTTTTGGACAGCCCTGAATCTGAAACTGGAATTATACACCAATTTAGTAGTAATTTATTATTTATTGGCAATAACAAGTGGCCATATAAGCTGCTCAAGCTCTGCTCATTATTTGGTCATGTACAAATTCCTCTTCTTTTCTTAGAATTATGTTCTGAAATTATGTACTAAGCCACAAATGGACCAGCTGAATCGTCCTGCCACACATTCATTCCTGCCTCACATCCTGTGTCACACTATAATGTAGGGGGGAAAAAATCCGGCTTCTGTTTAATTGTGGAGTTTTGAAATTTTGACCTGTTACTCTCACCAAAGCTTTGCTAAAAATTATTTTGTTCTATTAGACACCTCTGTGTTCCCACTGACTGGTCCTTCAACCCAATGAACTGCATGGCTTTATAACTTTTGAATTCCAATCCCATGGACTGTACGAAATCTGAGTTGACACACACAAGATAATTTCCATTTCTCTGAAAAAGATCTTGTAAATACTAAGACTCTGAAAAGTACAAATTAGGGAGGTGATTTGATGGATTTAGTATTTAAACCAGGGCAGAAATTTTGGCAGGCTAGGAGTTATCAGTGCTGACCTAATAGAGAGGTTCAACCTCTGCTTAGGGAGCAATAATGTCCAATCCAAATATTGCCTTACCTCCAACTTTCCATCTAAAATGAGGCATAATAAGAAGCCCTTGCCAAATAAAGCAACATTGGTTTCCAAAATGCACTTAATTCACTTTCAGTTGCTGGCTTTCATGAGGGCTCTGAGGCTAGACTGGGCTTTTTGTTGCACTTCATTGGTGGCTGATGACATATGAAGGCTTCCCATACTGATTTTATTCTGTTATCCTTGAATGCAGTACTCCTGCTGAGATATACTTAGTCATGCGGTGGTGCCAGTTAAACTATGGCAAGGTGCTTACAATCTCAAATTGTCTGGCATCTTTTCCAATTACCCAATCAGTAATGGTGGATGTATTTGAATAAAAAATAAGAGGCTTTAGCCAGCAGGAACAAACATCATTGCTAAATGTGTCCCTGATGTGCCTTGTAACACTGAGAAGGTGGTAAATTTAGAGGTATAATCAATAAATGATCTTAAGAGTGCTTTCTCTCAGCCAATTCAAACACTGTCTTCGGGAGTAAATCTTGCTCTTACTCCTCTTGTAGACTGATAAATAAATTACATGCTTCTAATTTATACTTCCATGATCCCAGTGAAGCTAACACATTCCTTTACATGGTGTCATGGGATTGGTAGATAAGTGTTGATGTCTGCTCTCATTCTGGTCCAAATGCCATAGCTACCAACTCTACTTCTGTAAATTCAGCACAAGTGCACTGTCAAGGAGCTGGGAAAATCAGACATGGGAAAAGACTGGCTTAAACCTAAGCTCTTCTCTTACACACAGCATGGACATGAGTGGCTCAAGCCCCACGGCACAGAAAACTCAAGCCCACATCCTCTCACAAAACACAAGTAAGGACATAGTAGCAGCAGTGGGTTACTTTAGTGATCTGTAAAAATGGCTTTGGGTGGTAAGCAATTGATTTTTTAAATTGTTGTACATTAAAATCTTCCAAATCACGTGACAGTTTAAAATAAGTCCTGTCAGTGTTCAGCTACCAAGAGCAATAGATTAACACAGTGTGATAAACTGACAGAAGCAGTTTTCTGTAAGGATTTTGTTAACTGGTATGGTTGGTGTATCACACAGGTATGCTCTCACCTTTCTTCCTTGTAAAACCTTTGCTACTTCTATCAAATTAATTCTCATTCTTAAATTAAAAAAAAATAAAGCCAACTGTACTAATGCATCCCCACTCAGACATATATATAAATTCAACCAAATGAAAAACATCTTTTTGTAATATTTTGTATTTTCTGTTATATGTGGATTTTTGTGTTTGTTTATGCATTGCACTTTTTTTTTTTAAGAGTCAAGGATTAAATAATGAGAGATCTGATCTTCATCTTCTCAAGATGCAAATGTTATGACATTTTAGAACAGTATCTAAAAAAAAAGTTCTGATAATCCATCAATGCAAATACAGAGAAATTCCAGTCTGCCACACTTCTCATAGAACTAGAAGGCATAGCCCCAAACATGCCTTTCTTTTTGTGGTTGCATTTTTTAACTTCTAGCCACAAGATGTACAAGCTGCTTTACTGCCAACTACTATCCAGCAGCACTTATATACTTAAAGCTTTGTTGTAAACCTGCTGGATTTTTGAGTGACTTATATTGCTGAGTAAGAATCTCTCTGTTCCAAAAAATCATACAGTTTAACAGAATTATTTTTACAATACCTAAGAAGTGGAAATGCTTTAGCAGATAATATGTTTCCAAATGTGTTATTGCCATCTCTGCTAGTATTACCATCTTGTCATGTTTTGAGAAGTCTTATCTTTCCAAGGGAAAAAAAGAAACTTTGACTTTAATATGCTACTGACCCAGGCTATTATTTGAGATTGTTCTGTGAAGTTCTTCCTCCACCATCACTTTTTCTTATCCGCCAGAAACTTTTCCTATTTTGCATGTAAATTCCATCAGTGCTGAAATTGTGCCTGAATTCCTTTCGTCAAGGAGACTGTGAGTATCCTCTGAAAATCTCTGAAAAGGGTGATCTTTCTTTGTGTGCTCAGGAGGTTCAGGATCACTGCAGAGGCACTGAAAACCAGACCTCTAAAATTATGACAGCGCAGGAGCTTGAGAACCTCAAGGAGAACTTGAATCTAGGCACTCCTCATTGTCATTTTTGTATAGGTGGTCAAATAATTAGGAAAACGCTGTTTCTTTACACTGTGTTGTATTTATTATGTGATATTAGATTATGTTGTATTTTAGCAATATGTAAAAATTACACTGTGCTGTGTTTGTGCTTACAGTCGGTGAGGATCTAAAACAGAATGAGCATTTAAGTACTGGGCTATTTGTCATAAGATACTTGAAAATGTATACACTCCTTCTGATACTAAATATGTTGATGTAGTATTAGATGGTATTTCTTGTGGTCTCTGCCTTTTATTAGTAACAGTTTCTGGGGGTTGCTTTTTAAAGTGCACTGAAAACTATACAATATTTAAGATGCCCTTTTTAGCCAAGGGGTAGCCACTAGGCCAATCTGATTTTCCTAGCATGGTGTCAGCCCAGTCATCTCACCTGTTTTGAAGTGTTGGTTTAGTATTTTAGTGCCTCGGATTCCACCAAATCTGGTTCTGTGCTGCACAGAAGTAGTTTCTGAAATCACACCTTTAAACAAATCTTTTTTGTATGTTGTTTTTATTTAATAAAGAATACCCATATTATAGTTTGAATCTCTAAAAACCTCATAGTATGTCTGAGTCCTTAGAAATGTGAGGAATGGAGTTTTCATTATCTTTATTGTGCAGCTAATTTGCATAAAAAATTCTTTGTTTTTCCTACAGAAACACTGAGTAAAAGGAGACAAAAGTAGGGCCCTAAAATATATATTTTGTAATGGCTGGAGATATAGGAAATGCAACAAAAAGTACCCCTGGGGGAAGAGATTCAATAATTGTCTAAATGAGGGGAATTGCTATATGTCTGAAACTCACAGTGTATGTAATAAGGATGACTAACTGTACATTTTAGTGCCTTGTTTCTTGTAAAATGTTTAATCATAAATTATTAAACATAAATAATTACGGATTTCTGAGAAAACATATCTAAATATTCCTAATAGAAACTGTATATTCACAAAAAAGGCAATAAATCATCGGCTATTGTTACACATTAATTAGACAAGATTTCTAGTCTTCATTCTTCCAGAGTTGTTTTCAAATATTGTCATTTAATTTACACACAACTGTGCTATTTCTGTCTCTTAAACTAAACTCCACTCAGCTGCATGGAATGAGAAGCTTTCCTAGTTGCCCTATCAAATTTTGTGGGAGAAAGTGCTGTTCCTGAGGCCTGTTGTACATATGCACCACAGAACTTTATATACGGGTTGATTAAATGCTGATACAGTCATAGGTTCCTCTCAAATGTTCAGGCTGTAGGTCTGTTGGCAGATCAAGTTTGAACCTGAGTTAAGCACTAGCAGTTTGCTTCTGGACAGCCTGTGTCGGGCACTGATGGGCAATAAAAATAATTGGATTCCTATTAAGAGCACCTTAATGATATCAGTTCAAAGCCTATACACTGAAATTCTGAAAACTAAACCATGCTGTGATGCATCCAAGAAAGTGAAAGTCTGTCTCACTCATGAGCAGCAAAATGAATAGGGAGGTTTGAAAACCCACAAGTCTGAGTCCTAGGGAGCAAGGAGATGAGAGGGAGAGCAACAAGTGGATAAGGGCAACCTGCTTCCCTAGGTTTTTCTGTGCAGCCCAAATGTGCTGAAAGCCACATTGGTATGGAACAAGTTCCTCAGGTGTCTCATCTCTGCCACATGTAGAACTCGGTAGTGAGTATTATGATGTCTAGAGGAACTGGGACACAACCCTAGAGACAGCTGGATTCGTGCATATAAGGCGATGCAAAAGCTGTTCTGGATCAGGCCACAGCTCCATCTAATCCAGTATCCTCCCTACAAAAAAGACTAGTAGCATCTGTCCAGAAGAAAGTAAAAATAAATGTAAGTTTGTACAACATTTTCATAGCACGCACTGTTCCATGAGGGAGATACTCTGTGAGACTGTAGTGGAATCTTTGCATAGAATGATCTTTAATGGACTTTTCTTGAAATCTATCCAAGATATCTCTGAACCTACGTATACTATCAGTAACCATGTGTTCCAAGGCTGAAATATAAGTAGAGTGAATAAATACCTTCCTTTATTAGCTCTGAAGCCAATTTCTGCTATTTTAGCTTGCTGCCCTATCTCTCCACATAGAACCTCAAGTTAGGAACTCATAGGTCTTAAGACTGATTCAAATAAGATAAGGGTTAGAATAGCTCATTCAGTCAGTTTCTCTCACATCAATACAAAGTTGGTTTTTAATTGATACAGAAAAATATCAGCAACTCTCTTCCAGTGCATTTGATAAGAAGCCAGCAAATACTTTCTTGAGATCTGAAAGAAAAGAGAAAGGGTAGCATAATTATGTATAAAAGTAAAGACATAACTTCACTTTTATACTTTTCAAGGGGACACTTAAAAATAAGGTTGCTCCTTATCTTTGCTAACTCATTTTCGATAGGAAAGAATAGTTCCACTGAGTTAAAAAAGCCTTTCTGCTAGATGATTGCTTTTGGCCAGCAGGGTGCTCCTCAATCATTTCATCTTACTGAAGATTTCCAGAATGTGAATACAGGACAGCAAAAGACAGGTCTTAAGGCTTCTGTCTACAACCTTTATCTTACCCCTTTTGATTCCCAAACAGAAATATATAGGTTTGTGGCTGATTACACCATCAAATTCAACAGTTTTTTCCTGTAATCAAATCTACAGGATTCAGTACAATATGCCATAATCAGGATTTTTTTTCAGCGAATTTGAGTGTACTATGAAAAAGTTAAAACCATGAATTGAAGCATCTCATATGACAAATGATTATACACCTAGCTGGTTCCCTGAAGTGGCAATCACTACCATGCTGCCACCATACCCCTTTAGTTTCTAAATTAGACAAGTTGGAAAGTGTTCTTGGAGGCAAAGTGATGAAAACCATGGAAGCACAGTCTATTTCAAAGGGGAAATAGATGTACCTGTTGACAGTAGGGGTATTATTTATCAAAGAGAAGGAAATGAAAATAGATAGTAGCAAATATAGACAAGATGCTAATGAGGTTCAATAGTAATAAATAAAGCTAAACACAACGGGAAAAGAAGTCTTGACCAGCAGACCTAAACACGGACCTAAAAGAGTTTCTGAGATGTACAAGACAGAGAACAAAACCACTTAAAAATTTAAACCATGTATTCCTGTTACTATATGTGAATGGTAAACTGGTTTTGATACAAAAAAGGCAAATATTAAAATTAATAGTACTTCATGAATTTGATTTGTCATACGAGGATGACAAAGAACCTCACAAAATGATAACATCAGATTTTTTGCTAGAGGGAAAGACCAAGTTTGGAAGGTTGGGTTTTTTCATTAAAACGTGCAAAAGTCCCAGCAGGGTGCTCCTCAGAAGGCGCTCTAGCAGAGTAATCCTGAGAGTGAGCAGTGATGGGCAGCCAAACAGCAGCGAGTAAAGCCTCGCAGGTAAGTGGGGGCGGCTCCTCGTTCCGATGCCGTCCCGCTGAGACCAGTTGGATGCGATAACTGAGTTACGGACTGGATCCAGAAGCAGCGGGTGTCAGGGGGCGAAACGCCGGGCCCAGGGTCCCTGCAGAGGGACAGGACCCGCGGTGCGCCCCCGGCCCGGGCCCTGCCCGCTCCTTCCAGCGGGCGGCACCCGCGGGCCGCGGGCCGGGGCCGCCGCCGCTCTCCCGGCGGGAACGCTGTTCCCCACGGAGCATCAGGAGGGTCCTTGGGACAGCCACTCTCCCGAGAACAGCCGGGCGGCTGCAACTTCTGAGCGGCAAACCTCCTTGCGAGCGGCTCCCGGATCCGCCGCCGGGAAATGGGGAATCCCTGCCGCGGCCATCCCGGGCACAGGCGGCTGCCCCCGGAGGAAGCGGGAGACGGATAGTCCGGAGGGGGACGACGGTGCCGGTGTCACAGACGGGGCTGTTTTAAAATTAATTTCCTCGCCGGTGCTGGAAGCCAAGCCAGCATCTTTCTTTCGTTTCGGCCTAAGACGGCAAGGGACTGGTTTATACTGAAGGAAAATCAATCACTTCCCTAGAGAAATCAGCATTACATACACACGGCCTATATATAGCTCGCTGTACTTTGCTTCCAAGCCGAGTGAGAGTGAGCAAGGTTTTCCAAATCCTTTGGCTAGTCCCACTCCACTAAATTCTAGGCTTTTGTGGGTTCAACGCAAAACCAGAACAAGGGAAACACATCGCAGGTGAAGTCCTCCAGTTTTTCAGCCTGTGGAAGTGTTCCCACTGATCCTGGGCTCCAGGAAATCCTCCACAAGGGTCAGGGCAGAATCCTAACCTGCAGAAGATTTTGGCAGCCTCCTCTTTGCTTGCTACCCAGAAATTCCCTAAATCTCTATCTGTTTAGCATGTTCATTGCATGGATTGGTGAGGGAAATTCTTGAAAATCTTCAAGGTATTTTTTTGCCAGGTTATGTCTACAGTAAGAAAAAGGGTCATATTTCAGTGATAGTTGTTGCTGTCTTATAAAAAGTTAGTTAGATATGGCAAGCTGTGAACATCTCTATACCTAAGCAGGGCTTCTTTAAAAACCCTGATTGTCTCATACAGGTTTTTCCTCATTAAGCTGGCATATATGAGAAATGCCAGGTACTAACTATCATGTTTTAAAATCACACCATTTTACTAGTCCAGGCAAAGCCCCAGGGAAATTCTCCCAGATTTTGTTTATCCACACAGTGCATAAATCTTTTAACCACTCCATTTGCCTGAGGCCACATGGGGGTTATACTCTGCACATAAGCACAGGGAACATGCCTTAGCCTTAGGCAATCTGAATTGTTGAAAAAATTGTATGTAAACAGTTATAAACAAGTTTTCAAGATCTCTATTAAATAAGCAATAAACTAATCCTTGTCATAGACAGATAGGCACCCATGTCTCAGCTGTTTAAGAGCAAATTGCGTAACACAGTGCCTGAAATACCTCAGCCTAAAAGCACCATCATTGTGTTCATGTGAAAATGAAAACAAAGACAACCAAATGCTGGGGACAATGATCAGCACAGATAACACTGAAGTACACACAAAATAACTGAAGTTCCTGGTTCTTGATAGCATTCATATTTGGTTTTCATACTCGTAAAAAGTATACCTGTGCCTGACAATTCAGCATCTAGGTGCTCTTGCTACAAATGTCCCGAATAGCACCAGTTTAAATCACTGTTCATAGATCAGAGAAATTAAATTATATGCAGAGAGCTCAATCATGAGTAACTTTTTCCTGCTCCCAAGCTGAGAGCTAAACAAAAGGGCTCTAGACTACACATTTTTTAACCCAAGCAGAGAGGCCAGGGAAGAGTGAAAATTGCAACAACATATAAACTTGGAAAACCTGATTAACTAATTGGAGAAATAGCCATCCAGGCAATCATAATGACCCAATTTGACTTTCAACACTGCATGGTTGGTAAGACAGCCACTAACAGCTTCCCCAGCTAATAGCTGCACCCTGCTCCCAGTTTATCATTTCAGACTGGATGTGTCCCGGTGAGCTGGGATTTAGTATTTAGGCTCCATCAGTGTCCCTTCTCCAGGCAGTGACCTCAGCACTGACTGGCAGAGCAGTCACTGCCACTGCTGCCTGCTGACAGCTGCCTGTGGGTCACTGCTCTGCTGCCCACCCCAGCCACTGCAGTCCTGGCAGCCTACTCCCCCTTCTGCCTCCCTCACCTCTTGAACTTTTTGGAAACATTGCAGATCCAAGAGGGACACAAGTCTATTATTTCATGAGGTAAATGAATCCCGAACAGTACCCACATCTAGTCCCTATAAGCAAAAGAAAGACATACCATTTTATTTTGGTTTTTTCTCCCTCTCACTCCCATCTCACCTGTCCAGGGCTCCATCTCAGATATCAAAGCCTCACAGGCATAATTCTTTCAGACCTCTATCACTGAATACAAATATAGTCCCACAGACCCTTATTTTCATGGGATAGATGTAATCCAAAAGCTACAAACAGTCATGAACTGAGATGCACCACACTTCAGTCAGTAGCTCACACAGCCTTTCTGCTGGAGGAAAGAAGATAAGGATGGGCTCGTACCCGCTCACTTGTAAGCCCCTTCTGTGGTCCCTGGCCACTGAGATCTCATTTAAAATGGCATGGTCAAACCTACAGAGGACATAAGCTAACCACAGAAATATTTTTTGTGTTCCAATATATTCATAATATACAAAAATATAAATGAATTCTAAACATGAGCAAGACTATTCAAGGAATAAATAGTAAGCTATGTACTCTATAGCAAAGTAAACTGAATGAATAATAAAGTGTTGTCTACTTCTAGTCACTTCGGGGAAAATCAGAAGACTGCAATCCACAGAAAGGAGTAACCTGTGGACTATTGCTATATGAGAACTTGCACAAACTACATGAAGTCAAATTATAGATATTATCAGTTTCCTTCACACTAACAGAAGAACCATCTGTGACAAGTTTTCTGGCTTCAGCTCCCCCTCTTCCCCCAATTTTTGTTTTTAATAAAGAGAATTAGTGCCAAGACTAAAAAAATGCGACAGATCTCTATCTCAAGTTCCAGAAGAGTTACTTGATATTTATTGTATTACTGAAGAAGTAGAATGTAAACTAAAGACCACTGTCTGTCTGGGTAAGTCTGGAGTTTTCCTGCTAGCCAGTTTAGTGCTTACCACCAATTTTGCATTACCCTTGTCAGCAAAATAGCCAGGCTGTTTCTAGGCTATGTGAAGTTGAACATATGAACACCTATAAGCTTAAGTCTGTGTAGGCTCATTGCCTTTGGCAAAGTCTCAATGCTTTCTGAGCATCCTGTGCCAATACCTAGTGCTCTGAAATCCAGAAAGGCTTATTAGCTCACTGCTCAACCACGCAGACAGCATGTAGCAGCTCCTGGATGTGAACTACCTTGGGGTTACTACGATAGCAGGATAAGGGAACTATTGGCAATTCAGCAATCAGTAGAGGAGATAAGGAAGGTAAGAGATGAGGAGAAAGCGTGGGTTGGCTTTTGTCTCACCAGTTTAGTAGCGTCAGAAAAATGTTTTGCTGCTGAAACATGGTGGTATGATGAGTATACGGGATGCAGATACCTGGTGGCAGAGCCAGGTCTGTTCAGTCAGAGTCCATTAGCTCTGGGTCAGTGTCAGTCCACTGGATCCGTTCTGACACAAGGAGGACTCCTTAGGCTTCTCCTTCCTGCTCCCAAGTCCCTCGCTGCCCAGGAAGCCTACTTGTAAATGTGCAGGCCCTCATGAGTACCCAGAGGTGTTCTGATTCTGACATTGTGCCCAAGCTGACAAGCCTTCCTGAAGCCCACAGGTGTGTGAAACATAGTCCATGCAAACAGTCAGAGATCCTTCAGGATCTGTGAACCTGAGCTCTGTGCTTCATTAAAATGTTAATGCTCATGATAGGTCAGCTCTTTCTCAGAAATGTTATAGCCAGGGCCACCAGAAGCAGGTCCAAACCAGCTCTGCTCTGCCTTCCCTCTCTTGACAATGCATCAGTACCCTCACCCAAAGAGCACACAGCTTTTCTAAGCAGGAAGCGTAAGGACACTTCTCACGCCACCAAGAAAACTGTGACAGCATGTTCAAAACCGACATAAACAATATACCTCAGAGGATTTTCCCCGTTTTCCTCCTTTCCACCAGATATCACTGTAGCTTCACTGCTCCATTGGCATCCCCAATGTACAGTTCTGAAGTGACTGACTCCATATGTTCTTTCCTGACATCATTTTTGTCTGTCCCACAAGCCTGATAGCAATTTCTGCACCTGAGAGGTTTGTCAGATACACAGAGGTATCAAATCTGCAGACACAGTCAAAGGGTTCCTCCTTTGTACTGGGGACTTGGGGTGATTCCTGGAGGAAGGATTGTCAAGGACTCGTGTCCGGAATACCACCAGACTCCACTCTCTTTTCCACCCCTTTTGATACTTCACCAAAGCAATTGCAAACAAAACCACTGAGGACATTTGACTCTTTGACCACTGTACACAGAATTATTCTTGGTAACATGTATGTTTTCATGATAAATTCCTTGCTTTTAAGTTTATGGAGTGTGTCAACAGTGCAACTAATAAACAAGAGACAGACATCAGGCATCAGATGAACCGAATGCACTCAGCAATGAGAATGGTGTGTATCATATCGGATACCACAAAAACCACAGGAGAAATGTACTAAGGGAAAGACTGACGCACTTGTCACAGGAATACCCTACATACCTCTGTGTCCACATTTCCATTCCTTCTGAGTAATAAGAAAGCCAGGATTCATTAACTTTGAACTTGGAGAGAAAAATAAGCAGGCTGACTCATCAAAGAATTGGTTTGTCCCTTCTCATGGAGTATAGTTCTGTGTGACTGAAGAAGATCCAGACAAAACAGATCAAAATCGGTAGAAATTCTGTATTTTGACAGGAAGTTAATTAATATCTAATTCTTTCTGAGCAAAACACTCCTTAGGGGGTACCAAGCTATTCTTAACTGAAATAAAAACACACTTGAAAACTGTGATTCTGCCAATAATTTACTGTAGTGACAGTAGTAGACAGAAACATTTGACCTAGACAGAGAGAGTATTCTAATTTTTAAATAAATTTTATTTTGTCTTTTTCACAGAATCATACATCACAACAAATCACAGAAATGTTGAGCTGCGAAGATGATCTCTGGAGGTCATCTGAGCCAAGACCTATTTTCAGATGGCTCCTGAATATCTCTAAGGAGGTACATGCCACAAGCTTCTTAGGCAGGCCATGCCAATGCTCTGTCACCTTCACTGTAACAAAGTGTTTCTTGATATTCAGAAGGAACCTCCTGTGTTTCAGGGTGTGCCCATTGCCTCTGGTCCTGCCACTGGATACCAATGAACAGAGGCTGGCTATTCTTTGCAACCCTTCCTCAGGTAATTATATACTATAATAAGATTCTTCCTTTTTTTCATATATGTCTTCATTCCGTTGATGTATAAGACACTCTTTATTATCTAAATGTAACAGAAGAAACACTGGATTGAAAAGTTGGCAAAGCTAACTTCAGCACTAAGTCCACAGAGCACATATGAACAGGCACAAGATATGATCAAAAAGGTAGGATGGTGATCCATTTGTACTTTTAAAATATTTGGTTTTAACCCAAATGCTATACCAGAAAAGAAAAAAGAGTTGATTCAGAAAACGAATCTTTGGTGCATAGAAGTTCTGCTGGCAAGTGGATTGTAGCAGATGCCTTGTTCTTCCTACCCCCATGAGACAAGCCTGAAGCCTGGGACTGAGGAGGCCCAGTAGAGATGAAGAGCAACACAGCCATGCCTCAAACCCTCTCCTCTGGCTTTGAGGACAGCGGGGGATGACTTCTGGAATGACACCACTTACATTCTTCCCACACTGTCTGTCAGGGCTGGACTAGTATATGAGACATGTGAAGAGAGTACTCAAAGCCCTAGCGGTGGGTGACTCAGAAATAACAGCATTCCAGTTGGCATGCAAGAGGGACTGCTTAGGGTGATTCCTCTTTTCTTTTTCTCACTGCAGTGGGAGGAGACCTTCGTTGGGACTAGCAGAGAAACAGTCCACTCCTTTTCCTAGGCAAAGATCTGAGCCATCTGTCCTTACTCCACAGATGATCACAAGAAGTAAGTCAGCTACTGAAAGGGGAAAGAGCTCTTTGCTAGACAAGAGTTCCATTTCTATAAGGCACAAGCATTTGTGAAGAGTTTAGGAAAGATGGCACATGAAGCAGAAGAAAAACACCAAAACACCAGAATACCTGAAGAAGTTAGAGGTCACCTGAGGAGCAAGACACACTTAAAGATGCTGGTAGAAGTCTGTAGGTTTCAGTAGCTGATTAATGTGTGTTTTTACAACCTGCTCAGAGACAGATCTCATGCTGTAGCTCCATTTTGAAAACAGGGGACAAGAATATAGTAGAAGTCTTGTAGGTTCACATTTTGCATAGTGAATATGTCCCTCTCCCCCTTCCCCATCCCAAACATCATTAGTGAATTAGACTGACAGTGGTAGTATTGAGAAGTGCAAGTTTTAGCCACAGTCTTTCTCCATAATGGGAAACAAAATCTTGAAGGTGGAAAGCTTCCAAATTGCTGCAAAACACCACCAGAAATCACCATTGCTTCATTTTTATTTCCTGCTGAGACTTGTCATCCTTAAAGCTATGGGGAATGTTATTGCACAAGGCTGGCACTGCTAAGGCAAGAAAATTTCATGACTATGATGGCTGCCACTGACACAATCAGCAAAGCTCTTCATTCAAATATGGCTAAGGGTATGCTAGTGCAGGTCCCCTACCCTAAACAGCTTTGCCAGGCTGTTTTAATTAATCTTGTCAACTCTTTTGTGTATTAGCCCGTAATATAAGGAATGAACAGGAATTAACACAGAGAAATGAGCAGCTTGGGGCTGTCTAATTCTAAAGGCATTGTGTCTTATCCTGAAGAGTCTTTTTATGGGAAAAAAATCATGGTTATGTTATTCTGAAAAGCTCTTTCTAACCTTAGAAGAGGGAGAAATGAGATGCAGAGTTGAGTTCTGGATTGGGACAAACATGTACTTTTCCTTCTCTCCAAAGATTTGAGCATAGGAAAACTGGATGTTTTAGAAGTCTGCAAGGTATCCACTGGATAACTTTATAACTATTGATTAAAGATAGATATGAGCAACTCATTTCTGTATCGATCAGGTTTTTGGAATCTTCTTGTTGGCCAGCCCCTATTTTATCCAGGGAAACATAAGTAAATTTATTTGTTGCTCATGTTTCACCTACCTCTCCACTGAAGAACTGAGCCATGCAGGGCAAGCATCATCCAGCCTATCTCGAACAGGCCAAATGAGAGGGGTTTCAGATGAAAGACTACTAGAGAACTGAAACGATGCCTAGTTTTAAACTCAATACTTCAAGTAAAAAAGACCTCCAAACTGAACCCAAGCAGGGCAGCAAGAATGATCAGAGTTTTAGAAATAGTGATGTCTGGGAAAAGACAGAACACTGTTTTTTTCTGGTTTTTCTCTTTTCTAGAAGGAACTTGTGAAGTCCTACATGTTAGAATGGAATGGTGATTACTTATTACTAGCCTTCACCTAGAAAAGAATCAGAATAAATGGACTTGTTTTGCAGAAAATAATGATGGGAAAGTTTTTAATTGGTTATTGAAGCACTTGAACAGGATACTAAAGGAACTTCCGGAACCTCACTGTCAGTCTGTCATCTGCCTGTGGTCTGCATACAACTCATAGTGTCTCAGTGCAGGGACTTGATCTAGAGAGTTTAATCTCATTAGACCCTGCACTCCATTTGTATGGAGTGGACGGGCTTTTCCATAACAGAGGTAGTGATTAAGGATGGCCTAAAGTAAACAGCTCTAATCACCTGCCCTCGAAACACCTTTGATCACTTTCTTTCCAACCCATTCTCCCTTATTCTTCTCCAAGCTTTCACTGCTTTAATCCTTCTTTTCCCTGCCCACCCAGGAAAGAAGAAAGATGATGAATTGTAAGAACAGCAGGTACCATCTGCAGTCAGAAATAATGTATGTTAGGGACCAGGACTTTAGCAGGTGTCTGCACACTTCTCTCACCAGAGGAGGTTTGAGTGTGAAATGAAGCTGTCTCTTCACTAGCGTTCACAGCTGAACAAAACAAGTGTGACACATGAAATTACACAACCATGAATTGCCCTTTTCAGATCTCTAGAGCATTACTACTTCTGTCTTTGAGGTTTTGACAGTTATGTGCCTTCTATGTCCGTCTCCCCACCAGAGACCATGATTTCCCACAGAAAGCAGTGCAAAGGAAAGAGGACATGGATGGTTTCCTTTCCTCAATCAGTTAACACTGAAAGAGAAGGGGATACGGAGATAGTCCTAGCTGAAGTACCTGTAGAGGAATAACTTGTACAAGGGGTACAAGTTTCTCCTTTCAATAGTGGGTAAGAAGTTGTTTGGGAGATTGGACTTCTCTCTAGTATTTACATTATATATATTTATATATATTTATATATATATATAAATATAAATTGGTAAAAAACCAGGAATCTCAAATGAGATTGCTCAAATGACTACACTGAAATTTTTTGCCAAGAGTTCCACAGAATAGTCCTATAAGACAAAGATTAGGACAAAGATTAAAGGCAGCATCGTTCGCTATCCCTCACTAACTATATCTGTCCTTAAAAGTTCAAGAATGTGAATAACATTAGCAAATCATGCCGGAGCATGAGAGGAAGAGGGAAAGGGGATGCAACATATTATTTTACCTATTAGTCAGAAATCTATTTTTCTTGGTTCAATTGCTTAGAATACATGAACATCACAAGTTACTGTGACAATATTATAACCACTTAGCATGATTTCCCCCTAAGATTAGCTTCTTCCACTAAGAACCTAAAATAAAACCAGAGTTTACATGGGGACTTTCTGTCCTTAAACATACAGGATGAGCCTCTCAAGAACCCCAGTGAAGAACAATATAAGCAAAAGTTCTGAACGTTCAAAACTAACAAAAAGTTTGCAAAAATAGCATTATTGTGTGTTTCTCATCATTAGTATAAGTCTGTGACCACAGTATTATGTTCTGTGTCACCAACCAATTTTTATATATAAGTCTTTTTGCCATGCAATGGTTAACTGTAAAAGGAAGTGGATTCAAATTCCGGGCATACATGCCAAAACACTTAGATGTCTTGAACTTCTTACTCCCAAACAAGAAAAATTTATCTGCACAGCTTGGCACTCAAAAGCAAGCAAAGACTTTCCATTTGCAAAAAGTAGCACATAGAGGAGATGTGGAGAGAATTCTTGAGGAAAGACAGTGCAAGAAAACTTTATCAGAGTCTTGGTGAATGGTAGATAAGCTTCCCACACCACAGTGACTCTGGCAATAATTCTGACATAGCTCTCCAACTCCTCTGAAGACAGAGGGAGCCAGATGCAACCTGTTGTCTGGTTATGACCCTGTCTAGGAATCCAGGACTGAAGTCCAGCTACTGCCCAAGGTGATCTCTTGCCTCAGAGGGATATGCAAACCTGCCCCATTTATAGGGGCAATCACAGTAGTGTAGTCAAGTACTGCCTAGCCATCTGTAAAGTTAGTTGTTCTGCAGATGCCTTTTGCTTCAATGGCAATACCTGTTGCTGCTGTGCTCTATGGGAAGAATGGGAGGGGGGGGGTAAAATGTGAAGCATGTTACTGCTCCTGAGGTCAAAGTCAACAGGTGGTGCTGTTCCACCATAATGTTCTGGTACAGCCAAGTTGCACAATCTAGGACTCAACAGGCACACCCGGGCAAGTCATTCTGATGTTTATCAGCTGGTCCTGGTCATCATACTCAACAGATGCCTGCTCCTGGGGTAAAGTGACAACACAGACAGTCCTATATCAAGGCAGAAACTGATACCCTTTGTGGTATTGACACTAGATGCTTGCTTAGGGCTGCAAATGTGATAGTACAAGATAGAATAAAGATCAAGGATTTGACAGTGGCCGACAACAGCACTTTAGGCTAACAGCACTCTTGGCAAGCCTTCCGTCATGCCTCCTAGCTCTGAAATGGGACAGAATTGTTGGCATGGTGCACTCATTCAGATCCACACTTTTAGGCATGGCCAACAGAAAAGATGTTGATGACAGACAACAAGTGCCAAGAAACAAGATTGATGACTTCTGCTGAAAGAGTGAACCAGATAGTTGATGCCTGACAAGACTTCGCAGAAATGGAAATGGCACCCCAACCTCTTGCCTCTTGCTCCAGCACCAGCCAGCTTCCTTCCCCTGAGAACACTTGCCCTGTCGGCAACACTTCAGAGAAGACAGTAAAAACTGCTCTGTGCCTGAGATTGGTATGCTGATTTCAAAGCTCCAAAGGGCCAGAAGAATTCCCTTGGGATTCCCTAAGGGAAAGATTGTATGTTGCTTCCTTCACTCCAGGGACTCAGGTCTTTTTACTGGGATATAAGGATAAGCATCCTGGTGAAAAATGTCTAAATGAGAGCTCTTGCACATTCTGCTACATATGCCCCCTCAGTCTGGTTTTATTCTTGCTTGTGTCTCCTTGATTTCTGGGGAGTAAAGGTTCTTCCTCTTGTGAGCTTAGAAAAAGGACAGCAATCCACCCCAGCTCAAATGGTGAGTGCCTGGGAAAGCAAGGGACAAAGCCAGATTGGCTAGAGCTGGACAAACAAGTGTAAAGGTCTAGTGCCATCCAATTCAGATGACCTGTCATAACAAAACTCTGACACTTCGTTGTTTTGAGATAACAATTTTAGAATATTCAACATCAGACCCACTAATGCTACTTATCCTGTTCTTACGAAAGATGCCAAAATTTGGCTCAAATATCTAATGTGTCTACCAAGGTAATTCCTTAATTTGTTGTATTAAATGTGTTTTGTAGTTATCCACAATATCTAGAAGTATTTAATATCTAAAGGAAAAACCCACTTTATTCCTCCTTCACTCCTTGGAATCAATCAAATCAATCCCTGTAGCACTGCATCTCCCCTGCTTTAGCTTTCTAAGCTGATCATTGCTTCTCCTGCAGTGCTGTACACCTGGCTTTCATGGGCCATCCTAACACACCATGAACCCTATCATAGAAACATTCGAAAGCAGAGCACTGCACAGCTGAGGATTTGTTTCCTATGGATACATACTGGATTGTGATCACAAAGGAAATTGCTTCAGGAAAAAATTGTGAGTTTTCGGCATGTATCTTGGAAGAGCATTTTTTGACAGTAAAGTTACCAAACACTGTCTCAAGTCTATAAATCACAGTGAAGATGGAAAAGGCACAGTGGAGTAACACTTTGGCTGTGACTTCTCCATGAAGCCTTATACTGATAAACACAGCTTTGTGCATGTTCAAGAAATGTACTGACTTGCTGGGATAAAGGAAGACCATAAAAGCCTTCTGGATTGTATGAGGGAAAGGGAGACCTCTGGGACAAACTTCAGGATTTCTCAAAGGTGTCTCTGAAGTAAAGAAAAGCCAAAGGAGGAGTCAGAGAATGAAAGGCCAAGGATCACACCAAAAGGAGGTGAAAGTATTTAACTTGCCAGATGACCTGGCAGAAGAGGGACTTGAGGTGTTTGAATGGGATGTGGTTGTTAAAAATAATAGTTGATACAAAGGTGACATGACATCTTGCAAAGGTGAACAGCCAAACTCCATGAGGACAGGCTCTGTCAAAATTTCTGACTGCTTCCTATCTTCTAAACTACAGTGTTCCCAAACCTTATTTCTATCAACATATAAGGGATTAAACCACTACCAGCTGGTTGTAGTTTAATCCCAGCCAGCAGCTAAGTCCCACACAGCTGCTCGCTCACTCCCCATCCTTGATGGGAGGGGGAGTAGGATCATAAAACAATCATAAAACTTGCGGGTTTAGATAAGAACTGAAACAAATCAACAAAATAGTAATACTAGTGGTGATTGTAATAATAATGAAAAAGAGAGAGGGGAAAAAAAACCCAGGAAAGACAAGAATGCACAATAAATTGCTCACCACCCATTGACGGATGCACACCCCAACCCTAAGTGGTGATTGGCACCTCCTGGCCAACTGCCTCCAGTTCATACCTTGAGTATGATGTTCAATGGTATGGAATACTCCTTCAGCAAGTTTGAGTCAGCAGTCCTGGCTATGCTCCTTCCCAGTTTCTTCTGCACCTGCTTGCTAGCACAACATGGGACACTGAAAAGTCCTTTCAGGGTAAGCGCTGCTGAGCAACAACTAAAACATCAGTTTGTTATCAACATTATTCTCATACTAAATGCAAAATGCAACACTGCACCAGGTACTAAGAAGAAAATTTTTATACCAGCCAAAACCAAGGCAGAGTGTTTGTGCTGGCAACACTTGCCTGTCTCAGTTCTCCCCTTCTTGAGGGAGCAAAATGCTTTTAGTTCTAAAAGCTGGCTTGCTGTCTCCTTGCAACAACCCTGAGGAAAGCGGTCTACTCCAGTAACTTCATTGTGTTTGTGATATTGTCTCAAATTCTCCCTTTTCCTAAATTTGAACTTTTAATGTCAGCATAGTGAATAATATTTGTACACTTGGTAACATTTATACTGGAAGTATAATGTCCTGCCCATGAAATACCTACAGTCAAACTATTTTCTGGGGGGAAATAAGCAACTGTACAGTACCCCTCACCAAGATAAATACTTCATGGTAGGAGAGGCAAGAAGCTGTTAATTCTGCAGAGCTCTCATTCAGTTGTGCAATTCCTCTCTTCCTCAAGGACCTCCACACGGAACTTGGTAGGTCCAGGTGTTCAAACTGGACATCATATTACAGTTTACAGTAGTCAACATTTTAGATTTAATGAAAATACAAAAATGTGCCCAGATCTACCTTGCCATCCCTCACCATGTGCATACACAAGCATACACAATTGGTAAGTGATGTTCTGACATTTTAAAGTTCGTAAGGCCATCCAGAGCATGAGTGAACAATTGCCCTACATCTGTGTCTTTCACAACATAAGTCAGCTGTGCCCTATCCTCAGCTTATGGGCAGGTGCTCCTTGGGAGGAAGTAGTTTAAGGCTGCTCCAAGCATCTCAGTGAGCTCTACACAGCAAGACTGGGAACTAAGCTGCCCACCACCACCTTTTTGCTCATCCACATCACAGACTGGCGTTTGTTCCCATATCACTCTGCTTCGCAGGACAGAGGCTCCTTTAAGAAATAGCCTCGTTTGCCCTTCTCAGGTAGTTTCTCATTAGGGGCTGTAGAGAGGGAGTAGGTAGGACAGGGGCAGAAAGGCAGTGATGGGGCACTGTGGGATCGGTTCTAGCCAGTCCCATGCAATCCTGATGCCTGCACTGTCCAAGTGATTTGTGTGCAGGAATTAGATGGACTGGCACAGCTTCGTATCAGATCTGTGAGCTTTTGCCTGATATCTTATAGAGGACTCGGAAAAAGATCAGGATGATCCCAGTTTTCACTGTAGTTGGTTTTGTCCCCTTTGATTTTTTAGCCTCTTTAGCAGTCCTAATTCTGTACTGGAAAAACTTCAGAATAGTCTGATGAATGTGCAATTCCCACTTTATCAGTCAAATCACCAGACAGAGGAAGGCAGGAGGCAATTTTCTGAAGAGGATATGGTTGCCATACTGTCATAACTCAGAGCCCAAGGTTGAAGAAAAAGCATTGGGTCCTCCTCTGTTATTGCGTCCCTCAGGATGAAACATTTTGGACATTTACCAGAGGAAGTGCTACACACAATTATAAATGCTCATGGGCTGTGCAATAAATCCCATTCTTCATATATGTGTCAATAAAAATTTTCTCAACTCTGAGCCATCTATAGCTGTAAACAGAAATCCATATATTAATACAGTGATATTTCCTTTGCACATAAATCCTATTGTAACAACTTTTTGGATGACACAGTTTTTAATTCAGTTACAAAGCTGTGTAGCAAGCATGTTTTCTATACACTGGAGTATGTTATTAAAAATACTTATTTATAATAACATGTATGTTTTCTGAAAGCATTTTCCTTAGGGCTTGAAAGTGTAGGTTTCAGGTTGCATGCACCCCAAATTTCTGTAACTACAGGGAAAGAAAGCATATTAGTTTCTTTCAAGTTAGACATCTGTTTAGAATGTTTTGTGGCCACACTAAGTCTTAAATCAATTTGGTTATAAAAACAAATATTCTTTGCAGTATTAAAATAAAAGAACAGGGATGATTTATTGCTTGTTTTTAACAGCTGACTTGTCTGAGGAAAGATGGACCATATGGAATGAACTGTCTTAAAAATTCACTGACGTGATATAGTTATTCATTGATTTTTATAAGCAATAATGACCTGTAAGAGCTCTGCTCTGACTGTTGCTTTAGCACTTTCTTTTAATACTTAAGAAAATCAAGTCTGTTTAGGTGACTGTATGATCTCTTTCAATATTATTATATGACAAATCATATTTGGTATCTCATAATGTGTTGTTATAAATATTTGTTTACACTTTTTTTTCTGCTTACTCCCATCGGGAAAATAGAGTCAGAATTTAGATTTCTAAACATTTGTATTTCTTTTTCCAGTCTCTTATGAGTAAACTAAACATTTCACAGGAATTGCAATTCACAGGTTCATATGGACTTCCATGTAAAAAAGGTAGGGGGAGTTGCTAGAAACAGAATGGGAGCACACAGCAGCATACAAACAGTGACACAGAAGGAAGCATGAAATATCTTATTATAAACACTCATTCATCTTTTGAGCTCTCTGCATTTAAGACACTTAGTTTTTCTTTTTCATCTCCCTTTCTCTGGTGGCTTGTAAAGGCGCTTCTGTGCTCCAGTCACCCACCTACACTTTTTGTGCTAGACACCAGTTCCCACTCCCCCTGAAGTCAAGTTTCCCTTTGGCAGGGAAGTGAAGATAAAAGTGACTGAGTTTCAATTTTGAGGTCACTGTCACTTCCAAAGTGATATTATCTGACACCTCGGATCTATTGTTACTCCAGGCATCGAGCTGCGGTTTCAGCCTTCTTTCACTCATGGCTCCCAGAGCAGCTTCTTGCTTAGCAAGCAAGCGAGCAAGCAAGCAGCAGTCCCTGCATACAGGCAGCAACAGCAGCGCAACAAAGTTCCTCTTTCCCACTCTGCAGCATTTGGAAGCCTTTAATGAAGTATCAGCTCCACAGCCTTACCAACCTGCAGCCCTCTGAGGAGTAGGCAGTATAAGCAAAAGTAGCTCAGACCATGAAATTTTCGCTGCTGTATAACACAGTCAGCTGAGATTAATAGACACAATCCTTAGAAGTATGTAAGCTTGGAGGGGTACCTTATACCAGCTAAGTACAACATGGAAAATTTAAAAAAAAAAGAAGAGAGACAGCAAACAAACAAAAACCCAACCAAACTAATCCAAAACAAAATCCCTGGTCATGAAGATGCTCTTTTGACTTCTGCATTTATTAGGATCTGTTGATTAAACTGGGAGATAAATGTAGAGTGAGGACAGCTTACAGTTTAACAAGAATGTTATCCAAACATCTTACCTGCCTTTTTTGTTTCCTTGATATAGCATATGATTGTTCTTAAACACTCTATTCAAAGAAAACAAGGTAATTTGAAATTGTTTGAAATTGCTAGCTCTGGCAATCTGGAGACCGAATATATTTCAATCATTTTGTACTTTCAGAGTTTATAAAAGCAGTATGGAAAGAATAAGAAGACACAAGTCTTCTGCTTCATGAGGAAATGCTTGTGTTTATGAGAATATTAAGAATGTCTGTCTCTTTTGTCAAATACTGTGTGTCATTTAAAGGATCTAAAAGAAAATTACATTGGCTTCCAGCTCCCTGCTAGTTTCCTGCACACAACCACCTCGCTTCCCGATAGTCTAAAAATAATGAGAAATCTTAAAAAATGAGCAAAAGGACATAGATGAGAAGCCAGTTACATTCAAAAAACTAAAACAACTAGAGATAAAATGGATGTTCTGAGTATGTAGGTGCTTGAAATAATGCTGACCATAAGACAGATGAAGAGTAAAGTCTGTAATTATTTTCCAGAAGTAAAATGGGGTTATGTGAGAAATTGATGGCATGTGGTCTTGAAAATGAAGGTGTGAATGAGTCTCGATTCAGTGTTCAAATCAGCCCGTTGAATGAACACACGTTTTCCATCAAGCAGAAGGAGTTTGAGGAAAAAGAAGATTGATATTTCAAGGTTTCTGCTTTGAAACCCCATTCAGGCACAGATTTACTAAGCAGATGAAGAGTCTATAAGCCATCTCATAGCACTATCCAGAACCTTCTGTCCTGGTCACACACCACAGTTGAGACTGCATGGACTTCTAGCCTCCCACTCCATGTGCACTGCAACTACAGCCATTTCTATGTCTCTACATATATGTGTGCATTTGTGCATGTGAGTCTATAGATGATCATATTGCTAATATAAAATCAGTATGTCCTGATAACTGTGGCCTCAGGCCTGCAAAATACTGAGCTCTACTTTCAGTCCTGCAGAATGTCTAAATGCACTCCTGAACCTAAATGCTTATGCCTGTGGTTAAATGTCTGGACAGCTCAGGTCCTGGATTCTGATGAGGAATACTTCTGTCCAGGTGGCTTGACTTGCAAGCTGCAAATTGAAATGCAGATTGGGCTCCGAGTGGGACTCAGAGACACGCAGCCATGAACTGCCAACCTTTAGGATAAGAAAGGACTCAAAGAGAGGTGATGCCAGCCAGGTGAATGGACACTGAGAGACACAGCAAGAGCCAGGAACTGTTGACCTTTTGGATAACAAAGGACATGAAGACCGATCATGGCGGATGGACAAAGAGAGGGGTGCAGGAGCAAAAGAATGAGGAGGAAGAAGGGGACTGGTGTGTGTGGAAGACTGTGAGGGGATAAAAGCTGAGGGACTCTTTGGGTTGGGGGCTCCCTGGTGCAACCATCTTGAGCGTTGCCATGTTACTGTGATGATAATGAAGTGCTTTCTGGAACATAACATCTAAGACTCTGCTAAGGTAAACCCAGGTACGGAAGCATGGTCTGTCTGCATGAGTGGGGTATGTGGGGAGCCAAGCAGGACTCCAGTCGGCTCACTGGAGCCATCTGCTATGGAGAATCTTAAGTCCCAACAGTGGAAGTCTCTGGTGTTATAAGTGTGACTGCCAGTGAGTCTCATGAATGGTCAGACTGTGAAATTTCCTTAACAATTCCTCCATATTTCCTGCAGGAGGGAGCGAAGCAGGAGTAAGGAGGGCCCTAACCCCCTGCGTCTATGTTGAGCGATGGAACTTACGGTTCCATTTACAGTTCCATTTTAAAAATAGATGCTAGGCAAGTAAGCAATTAAAATTCAAGAAGGAAAGCAGAACTATCTGGCGGTTGTTCAGTAAGTCTAACTTGTATAAAAATGATCTGCACATAGCTGGTATAAGTATAAACAGTCAGCAGCATGAGATTATGAAAAACAATTCTTGCCTGGCAAATGCAATTACTTTTAACAAAATTTAAAATCCAGGGAGTGAAGAGAAGACAGAGCATGAATATTTTCTCTGGAGGCTGGGTCATTCAGCTGTACATGGAATAGGCACCCATAAAACATCTGAACCACCATCTTTGGATGTATCAGTGCAGACAGGTGCAAAAGAGTTCAAATTCCAAGATGAACATATGCTAGCTTGGGGCCCCATTCCTAGTCAAACAAGCTCACTACAAGATTTGTTAGAGTGACCTGAATGCCATGTGGTGACACTGATTCTAAATCAGAGCCTATTCATGCCTTGTCAATGATCTCTGATGTTTCTTCACAAGACACCTCCTAGCTCCCCGGCTCTCCTCTGAGGCACTGAGTTCACCAGGAGGAGCAATGAACAATAGCTGTCCTATGACTGTATCACCATTATCCAGAACTTTCTGAGCTCCACCATCCCCACCCCTCCAATTCTCTTCTGGGTAAATCACTCCCTGTCAATGGCCTGGCAGAAGAAGCACCATTGTTCCATCTAGTGGAGAGCTATTCAGTGTTGATGGCCTTTGATTTCTCTTTCCAAACATAGGCCTTGCCTCTGCCAGATAGGATTTGCTGGTAGGGTTTTGTTGGCAAATCCTCCTAACATAAGCACAGTTTGTAGTCCCTGAAGATTTATCGTGGCCCAATTGGTCTAACTTACATCAATCCTGTGAATATAATAAGTGAACACAATACCAAAGCCTCTCAGAAAACACCCGATATAAAATAGATACACTAATTTACAGTGAAGGTTACAATTGTAAATAGCATTTGGAGGAAAAGTAAATAACGACATTCATAGTTTGGCACAAACACGTTGCCAGTGTGTCACATCCTGATGGATTGGGGATATATCTGTGTCAAACTATGAATTCCGATTTTGCTTTTTGAGTGCCATTTACAATTGCAACTGTCCATGTGGATTATTGTATCTATTTTTATAGCCAAGGCTCTGTCTGGGTAGATGTAACAGAGCAATCAACAACACTGACTGATTCTATTTTTCTGGAACAATAATGTTCCCATGAGCTGGTGTCTTCCATCCTTAAGCCCAGGACAGGAGGGCTGAGGTCTGGCCTTCCTCTCACCTTGAACAACATGGGCGAAAGAGGGATGTAGGTCCATTTGCCAGAATGTGTTCTTCCTGCTAAAACCAAGACAAGGGCAGCCAAGCCAAAGATTATTTAACAGTGATCATGAGGTCAGGTGGTAGGGCACTGCAGAGACACACAGCTCTCAACAGCTGGGAAAGCTGGGAAGCCACACAAGTGCACAACCGTGGAGACCAACCATTGAGCTGGGGCCACCCTCCTCACTGCTGTCCAGGGAGCGAGAGAAGGCGGCTTATGTATTCTCTAGTGCTCCTGTTCCCTTCCTCTTTTTCCCTAGTGAATTCATGCAGTGCATTTTCATTCAGTCTGTACCACAAACAACTTGAGAGCAAAGCTTCATATGGATTAAACAGCTATTAAGTATAAGGACAAGTGTCTTACTGTGTGGGTTGTAAAACACTGGAACAGGTTTCCCAGAGATGTGGTAGATGCCCCATCCATGGAAATGTTCAAGGTCAAGTTGGATGAGCAACCTGATGTAGTTTAAGATGCCCCTGCTCATTGCACGTAGGCTGCCCTAGATGATCTCTAAAGGTCCCTTCCAACCCAAACTATTTTAGGATTAGCAAAAGTGGAGTTCTTTTCTTTCCTATATTATATAATATATATAGGAAAGCAAATACATGTGTGTGTATATATATATATATTTCAATATTCCTGCCACCCATATCTCAATAATTGGACTTTCTCAGAAGGATTGCTTGTGGATATAGATCTCAGCCTGCTGAAGCCTGAGAAGCCGAGGCACTGTGTCTGGGATGAAGACAGGGAGTGCAGCGTGCTACTATCTGATGGCTGGCACCTGCCGGTGCCTCTGCAGGTGAGGGGACATCTCAGCAGTCCAGGTTTGAGGAACAGAAGACAGTTTTTCCCCACAGCAACCAGTCCCAAAAGTCTGCTGGGAGTCAAAAGTTTGGATCTCCTCGCTAAGGAGTGGCACCCCAGAAGGAGAGGACAGTTTTTTACTTTGTTGCCTTGGACTTTCTGCACCAGCCTGCTCTGGTTTTGTCTGTCCTCTCCTTAAGCCTTCCCTGCAAACACCACTTCAGGTACTTACCAAACTCCAGCATCTAACACTACTCGCAAAGGGCCTTGCCGCTTGACTGGGATCCCCTGCCGCTTTCAGTACATATGCGTCATAAATAGTCAGAAATCCGTCGGCAAAAGGTTCTGGGAAAAAACCCCAAAAACTCTACTAGTTATAAAAACTATACCAGCTATAAGTCGGCTTCCAGACGAAGCCGGTAAATGCGATGCTGCACGAAAGCCACCGGTGATACCGGAGCTGAGCTGCTACCGCACAAGGCGAGGAACGCAGCGACCCCGGGCAGGGAGGAGGGGAAGCCGTGGGGCAGAGGGAAGCCCCCTCTGGAGACGCCAACGCTGAGGTGATTGAGGCTGCTCCAGACATCTCGGAGGCGGAGAAGGACCCGCACGACACTTTTCCCTTTCAGCTTTTCGGAATAGCCGTGCTCGGCGGCGGCGCGGGCAGGTGCACGGCTCCGCGGGGAGCGGGGTCCCGGCTCGGCCCCCGCCATCCCTCGGCGGAGCGGCGGGCAAGCACCGGCGGGGGCAGCCGCTGATCGCCGCGGTCCCGTCCGGCCGA